>CACRXK020004966.1:0-29692 GCA_902702795.2 Paramuricea clavata | reverse complement strand
CAGTGTGGATACACACACACTCAAGAGTAACATCATAAATATCAACCCCTATAAATTTTAATGTAAAATTATAAGTTTGATACCGGCAATTAAACATTATGAACTATCAAGTTTATACTTGAATCAGCATATATCAATGGTCGACACGAAATCAGATTAAACAGGTCGGAATACTGCACACTATTTGGTGTCGTTTTACATATTTTGAATTCATGTGCATATACATACAGCATGCTAGAATATCGTCTTGAATATATGCACGTTCAAACCGCATGTTGTTTGTATAATTGAGATTTTAGCATTAACTGACAATAATCGGTATTTATTACCCGGCCATTTTTGTGTTTTGTTGAGAAAATATATGTACGAGCAATGAGAATTGCCGAGTCGAGACTTGAGATGTATAACCAACGACGGGAAATCGACTGGTTGTTGCAAAACACTGGGCTTTCTAATACACAAAATATGAACAAAAAACATTACCTTGCCTTATCTGACCATATTCAATGCCTTCAGAAGTAATTTGGCCAAGTAAAGATGCGTTTAGGTGTCCAAAATTAACATTTTCAACGACCATAATTTACACTATTATAAGCTCTTTGTTCCAAAGTCAAACCGCCGAAGGATCAAAGTTCAAATTGCTGAGTCGCCTGCGCTCCTTCGCCCAGCGGCTACGCTCGTGTTCCAAGATCCGCCATGTAAAGTGTAGTGAAATGTATCTCACTAAAGCCTCTGCTGTCAGTGCTGTGCCTCTGCGGAGGAGAGACCCAGAGTCCTCTAAGCTCTGGCTTATTATGGCAATTATTATGGTTTTACTTTTTATGAAAATGCTGAGATCCATGTGATTGCGATTCATACTACAATATGGAGTCTGAATAACAACAGAAACACCTGATCAGTTGAAATTATTGTGTGTATAAAAAATTATATAGAAACTATAACGATTAAAAATCGTAATGTGCATGTGCATGCATGGTGCAATTTGTACTTAATTCAAGAATATTGCAAAAACAACTTCCTTATTTTGAGAAAGATAATCTGCATTGAGGAAATTAATCATTCCATCAATCAAGGAACGGTTAATTAATGTATATATTTTCAAGAGAAAACGTCTTATGAGTTATGTTGAAAAAGCATGCATGCAGTTAGAGGATTAAAGCATGCATGCAGTTAGAGGAATAACTTATCATTTTAAGAAAACATTTATATGTGGAATCATGGATAATAAAATAAATATAGTTGTTTTACAATCCATGGTGGAATTGACTATATTATATACGAAGTATTTTTCTTCAGAAATAATTTTTTTATTTTAAGAAAACGGAATCTTAAATCAAGAAATATTTTTTAAGAAATAATTTTCTCATTTTAAGAGAACAGTTATCTTAAATCAAGAAGTAATTTTTCTTGAGAAATAATTTTCTCATTTTAGGAAAACAGTTTTCTTAAATTAAGAATAATTTTTTTCTTAAGAAATGATTTTCTCATTTTGAGAAAACATTTTCTTAAATTAAGAAAAGAAGTTTTCTTAAGAAATAAGTTTCTCATTTTAAGAAAATATTTTCTTAAATTAAGAAAATAATTTTTCTTAAGAAATTGATTTTTTGCTGTGTGCAGTACATCTGGGCATTTCCTACATGCATACTAGTCTGTTATATTATAGCACTCCTTCAATTAAACCACTTCATCCGACAAACTGACAACTAGTTATATGAACCAGGATATGAACGCACGTGCATGTGTGGTTTCTTGTTTGTTGATCTATTTCTGAAAAATTAGAACTTCCGTAAACAATTCAAAAATCTTTATGTTTCCTCCTAATGAAGCCACGAATCCTATCTCTGTTGGGTAATTCGTTCATTTACTATCTTAATTTAGAATCATTATGATTTATGAGTTGAGGAATGAGGATGGGTATATGAATTACAAACCATGTTTTGACCCTGCAAATATGGCGCCACTTTATTGCGATTTCGTTTGTTCGTTTTGATTTTTAAAATCTTACTCAGCAAATACTTTGCATATGCCTAATAGGGGCGGACCATTAGAAAGGTGATTGGGGTTGAGTGGGTGGGGATGGGAGGGGGGGTGCGTGAGACAAAAAAGGAAAATAAAAAAATTTGTTTCAGCTAAAAACCCTCTACTCCACCCCCATCACTTTTTAATGGCGCGCCCTATATTTTGTCACGTATACGTCGACAGGAAGTAATTTCGTATTCGGGCCTTAAGCTTCCAATACTGAAGAGCATACTACACTACAAGTATTAATTGTAAAAATTAAAGTTAAAAGTTTATTTGAGCATAGTCCTAGCTATAATTTAACCAGATATGGATGGTTGGAACAACCAGATGATGCTAGGTGGACTATTAACCAAGAGTTCCTGGTTAATAATCAATCCACCCAACATAATCTGGTTGTGTTTTCGCTCGCTACTCTGGTTTATATAAATGAATACAAAGCCCGGCCCAGTCGAATTGTAATCAAGACCCAACGTTTCGACACTCCAGTCTAGTGTCTTCATCAGGGGTGATCTAAAGTTGCAATGTGGCTTCTTAAAAACTCTATTTGACTTCAGGTCATATTTTCGCAAAGCCGAAAGATCCTGTTAAAACAAATATATATGTATATATATATATATATATATATATATATATATATATATATATATATATATATATATATATATATATATATATATATATATATATATATAGCAACCAAAACATTTTCATATATATATATATTGAAAATGTTCTCGAGTGTGCATTTCATAATGTCCATACGAGAGTAATGGCCCTAAAAAGGTCTTTGCATGGGACGCCGTACTTTACTAAAACGTTCAGATGAGATCCATTCACCTTGCATTTTTGGGTGGGATTTTTGAGATATGATCGCATAGTGATAAAGCTGGTCCTTTAATTCCATAAATTTGCAATTTGTTAACAAAATTTGATCATTAACAGTTTTTTTAAGTCGATCAAAACTACCAAGTTAAATCTTTTTCGGTCCGCTATACCAGTTTTAATATGTCTCAAATGAATACAGTCTGCGAATAATGCAGTAACAGTTGGGTGAAATTGACAAATTGACAATCAATATAAGTAGCTTAAATCAGTTAGTTAAATAATTGTATAGTTGGTCATATAGGATTCTTGCATGAAATTGGCCTGTAATTACCAGACAAGTTCCGATGGCCAGATTTATAGAGATCGAGGTGTTACTACAGCTACACTTTCCATTTTGGAGGAAAACAGCATGAAGTAACAGGCTGATTGAAGATGTATATAATGTTAACTATGAATTTGAAATGACCGGTAAAGCTGTATCTTAAAGGGTCATATCAACCACAATGCAATGCGCGCTTTTGTTTATGTTTTTCAGTTACTTTCCTCAATAGTTGCCGATATTTTCGAGGCCACGAAAATGGCTGCCTCTGACCCACAACGTAACAGAAACGTAAACAAACGTACGCATTGCATTGTGGTTGATCATGACCCTTTAAGAATTTTATTTATATACTAGCAATGCTGCGCCTATATGATATACCGCAGTAATCCAGTATATATATAACCCAGGTTCTAGGACTGATATTTAAAAGTAATTCATTAAAACCCTCTGCAATGTCTCAGGAATTTGTTGGTTTCTTTTCTCCTATATTACGTTTATTATAGTTGGTTTGCTTTGTAGTCCCAAGGCAATAGGCATGAGTTTATTGACTTCCAAGCTTTGTTAGGATTGTACTTTTGACCAACCAGCAATTTTGTTGAAAAAGTCTTTTTTTTTAGATTTTCTTAATTCTATTAGATTTTCTTAATTCTATGTTTACCTAGCTTATATCTTGAAATAATTTAACCAATCTGTTTCTATAGGTTTGTAATAATAGCTTTCCTTTTCAATTTATCCTTTGTGTTTTTTAGCTCTTAATATTACTTGTAATCCAAAGGATTTTCTTGGACCTAATCTTCTTTTTTTGTATTCGTGCATGTTTATTTTGGATCTCTGAAAATAACTGTTTCCAAATTTCCTACATGTAATTTGGATTATCAGCAAGAAAGTAAACATACTCCCACTGATTGATTTGATAAGTCCTCATAAAAATTTTTTGCTTATTAAAATTTTATTTCTTATCACGATAATATTTGGTCCCTGTTTAGCTATGCCGGGACATGAATTTTCAGATGCATGATCACTGATTCCTGTATGGATAACACCAGAATCGGAATTTTTCTCTGCTGTGTTTGTAATATATTTATATATAATCTATATGAGGTTGGAATTAGTTGTCACACGGGTACAGTGACTTTATATTTTGGTTGGTGTATCTGGACTGGAACTGATTTTCACCAAGAATATACATTTTCAGATGTTGCATTTGGTGGCCTATACACCGTGTTGCAACAATAAATGGACGGCTAAATGTCTTAATAATTTCAACACAAGCAGTCTAATTCGGAAGGAATTATATCATTTCTTATATTATAATGGGCAGAGCAACGTAATATATACGCTATATCTTATTTTCCGTAAAGCAAGGTAATATTGCATATTTTATAGACTGTGACTGCTGTTATGCATGCGCATGCGCCAGTTATACTATTAAATAAAACTGAAAACTAACGCAAAGAAACGTAGCCTCATACGAGCGGAGAAACGTAGGGTATCTTGTCTTTCATTAGATAATTACACTCCATTGTGAAAATCATGAGTAATAGTGATACCAAAAATCAATCACCTGTATACCTTTGCAAGAATCAGTAAAAATTAAGAACACTAAATAGGTCAATCATCTATTACTTCATTCACAGACCATCATCGCGGCCTTGATAAGACTAACAAATCTCAAAACATGTAACCAATTACGACGATGTAAGGTATAGCTAATTAGTACAAGCAAGTGTGTTCTAGAACTGATTAAAATACTAATGAAGCGTATCACACGAGACAACGCCCAGCATTTTGTTACAGAAACAACGTCAAACACAAGCTAATCTGGATAACTATATTAAAACTTGGTGACGTATTGAATGTTAAAACAAATAATTTTCATCAGAAAGCTAGATTACAAAATCTTAGATCCCAAGTTCCGATGAAGGCTATTGCTTAATTAAAATGGTTAAATTTTTTATGTTGCAATATAGACAGGCAGTCACTGTAAGCAGTAAATTTCTTCACCAGCACTCAGTAGATAACTTTTTTTCACCGTTTTCAATACCAACTACATGCCAAGGCCGTTAATTCTGGCGGGATATATATCCCCACATTGTTTGGAATGCATTGCTACGCCATCGATATTGTTCAGGAATCAGAATGTTCTGTCCTTCTGAGAACTGAGTGCGAGTTAACTTGTTGTTGGGTTTGAATGCGAAAAAAAGGATTACCCTGCAGCACCCTTGTTTAACATGCATGTTGTGTGAGGAGAGGAGGAGGCTCGCCAACAAGCTGCCTTAAGGGCTAACTCACCCCTCAATAGCCCTATACAGACATATTACAATTTTGGTAAAGAATAGGATGATAAAGAACAGTCGTTGTAGGGTCGTTATAGGTGGTTAACTGCGTATGAAGACACCTACATATTTCCGTTCACACGATATGTCGTAAATATACTTGACTGAAAAAGTGAAAAGTATAAGTAAGTGAGTAAGTAAGTCGTAAGTTAAGCCGGAGACAGGATGAAAACAACAAGATCATTTATCACTAATACAATACTTAGCAACGATACGAAAATATGTTGATAAGCACTCCGTGGGTCATTTATTCGTTTACTGTTTTTAAGTCCAAGCTGGAAAAATTGGTTTAATTTGACAAACTAAATATCTTTCATTTTAATTTTCAAATAATTGGAAAATGAAGATATAGTTAATTGCTCAGTTTTAAGTGACCCATTGAATTAGGTTGAGCGTCATGTTACGAAGAATAGAAATACCGAAGATTGTGTTATCAAATTAAACCGCAGAGGATTAAGAACCAACTAAAGAGAACTTGGAAGTTAGAAGACACTCTTTCGTGTACGTTGAGGTGGGCTAGCTAAACAGTTCTATACACAAAATTAATATTTATGGCCTTAGTGTAGGAGAAGAAAATTGGCTTATGTCATTAATCCTTAACATGCTTTCTACATGCACAGTCATATGAATGATAACGCATAAATTGTCATTTATAGTCTACACTGCACACATGGTAGAATTTGTATTATTGTTTATCAAAAACAAAGGTATTTATCTAAACAAAGGTATTTAGTATATTAATTGGGGATACTCAAAGGTTCCGCACATTATCATTGACTCATCCAATAATCACATACCAAGTCCATGAGTTTTGAAAATAAACTTTTACCCATCGCAAACACTATAGGTACTAGTTTGTTTGATTCCAAGCGATATATAGTGTGTGTGATCGAAAGGTCTTGATTGGGGAGTAAATATAATAAGTCTGTGTTCATTCGTATAGTAAACTATAGGGTTACAAATCGATGGTAATTAACTCCGAATAAAGAAAGCATTTGTATTTCATATTTTGAGAATAGAAGTGCTTTCTTTATTCACATGGGCCGTTGTTTTGTATTTTAAGAAAATATACTCCGTGTTCCCGTAATTAAGTTGTGCCGGTTAACCACACCGCAAATATTGCGTGTGCGGACAGTTTGTCAGTATGTCCGATCCATGGCAAATGCCGAACTTATTTACCTTCGGCTAAGGCAGCGTGTTTACACTGTACCGTTTTCGTAGCGTTCTCGTATTGTTCTTAATCCTCAAGGGAACGCAAGACAATAGTCTAGTTCTCTCGAACAATACGAGAACGCTACGAAAACGGTACAGTGTAAACGCTGCCTAATATTGTAGGTACTATTTGCCAAGAAAAATGGGAAACAAGCCAAAATTAGAATAATTCTTAGAGAAAAAATAGACTTATAGGCAATATATCAATAACAAATTCGCCCAAGGGCAAGGCTGTGGAATAGGCTAACCCGAGGTATAATTAGTTCTGACTAATGCAATTGATTACTGTTGATTTTACATCATCTTTTATATCCTACTTTTATGTTTTTATTCTTTTAATGCATTTTCAGTTTAATGACTAACAGACTGATACAATGATATAGGATACTCGATCGCAAACGTTGGTAAAATGAAAGGTCTCATGCTTTTAATTACACCGCGGAATTCATGCAATTCTGGGCGGTTTCAAAATTTTTCTCAGTCGATGAATTTTGTTTGAAAAATGTACTGTAACAGTGTGTGTACAATGTGGCAATATAATATCGCGCCAATCTATATTTAAGAGACCTTAAGAGGGCAAACATGTTATTTAGTTAAATTATTAAACTGCGTATTTACACTAGGTCCCTAAGTATAGTGAATGTCATAATTCTCAAGTGATTGTTTCCTGTTCATGTGTGTGGCAGAAAATGAAGACATATTCATTACAGATAATAAAGAGACTTTGGATATTTTAAACTTTAATTATGAGAATATATATAAATGATATCTGCTTTCTCTCTCAGCCTTCTCTGCACTTAGCCTCTTTGGTCGTGCTTATATTAGCAGAAAATGCATATGTATAGGTTAAAATCATAAACAGAGATTTCTATTCATTCTTAATCATTTACAGCTATTAACATAACAAGTTGTTAAATGTTTACCACATATCCGGAATACAAGATATAATTTAATTCTAGTATTCAGTTAAGTTATATTTCTGACTTAAATAAACTCACCAGACACATAAAGCAATCAGCGTCCAAAATACATGTCGAACTCCCAGCATCATGTTTTTCTGCCAATTATTCAACCCCTGAGCTTGACTACAAACGCTTTTCTCCTAAATGGATGACCAATATAGAGAAGGTTGTCTGGTCTCTTTTCTGTTGATAAGCCTGTTCAGTAGGTGTTAATATTATAACTTTATTTGGACCTTCCTTCTTAATTCAGGAACGTTCTATAATGTGTTGCACATATGTGAAACTTTATTATATCCTCTCCGACTTTCCGTTGAAAAACAAAAAAGTCTGTGTTCTAATCAATTCCACATGGTAAATTCATTTAGACAAATCTCTCGAACAGAAGTTTTCCTGAATGACGCTTATCTCGCTTGAAAATGTGTGAATGAGGCAATAATTATATACGTCCTCCTAGCATTCATCTTATATCCTTTCTCGTACTCACTCTCTGCACTTACAATAAGCCTTCATTTCCGAGATCCATAATACGGAAGATTGAAAGGAAAGAGAACTACTGCAAATTTTAATTAAACCACTCGTGAAACAATATGGCTTAAACACGTGTCAACCATGAACAGTTTACACAAATCTCATTACTGGGCACTACGTTGGTACAGAAAAAGTAGAAAGGCAGCCAAGAAGATAAAGAATTTAGGATTATTTTTCAAATAGTTGCATTTTATCAAGAATTGTTGCGTTATTCAAGTACCACGAATTAAACAATAGGAGTATACGGATACAATCAAGTATAACTACAAAAGAAAACTAAAAAAAGTCTGTATACGTGACTTTGTCCATGCAGCACTGAGCAAAAAATCCCAGATGAATCCCTGGCGAGGCCAATTAAATCTCCTTGTGAGTAGTGTAAACATCGCTGGAGAGGATAAATGTCGAATCAAGTATGTAGGTAAATACATAAATTCTATAAAAAAATGTATGTTGTCTTAATGTATTTAGTATACCAAGGGAATATCACGATTATTAAGTGAAATGGATCCCGGATTTGGGGCAGTCAGTTCGGTGATTTGCGGTGACTGCAGAATGCACAACGATAGGTTAATTAACAGTTGAACACCACTGAATCACGAAATAGGCTGGGATCGACTCGGAGACACGATAGGGGGTATTTTCATCCGACTGCGATGAAATTAACTGACCTGGAGCGTGATACTCTTAAAGTACTTTCTAACTACCCGTAATTAAATAACAGTTAAATCTAAAATACACAATTCTGTATTAATTTACAAAACGCGATGAAAACAGCGTTAATATACATGCCGCAACATGCCCTCGCAGCCTACTCTGGATTGTTGCAGCAGTTGCCAATATAAACCGCAGTCAGCCAATTAGCTGTGAGCTCTCTGTCTTTATCTCTATCTTTTCATGCTCTCCATAGTAATGTGAATTGCATGAATCCAGGTCAGTGAATATTTTTTCCCGATACATGTGAGAGTATATCATCTATGTTTACAACGTTTACAACATATAATATCAATTTACAATGTGGTGCATGATTAATAAAAAATCTATCTATCTATAATTGACCCCCCGTGGCCTCTCACCCCGTTCAATGTTTTGTGCAGATTTGCGCAAAATCCAATGACCGAATAATGTTCAAGGTGGGGGAGAGATAGCCTGCTCGCAGCCCGAAATTTCGTTCTAAGCTGCTGAGCAGGCTAGGGGAGGGAGGGATGGTGTTATTATGCTGAACAGTATTTGGAAATGTGCAGTTGTCTATATAGTACAGTTAGTGTCCACTGAAGCCTTTTGTCACTGTGAGCAAGAGGATAATACTCTTTCTTTGACAGTTATACATAATGATCTCGGTGTTACGGAAACCATAGTCTGTTAAGATATGATGGTTCTTATAATAATCTGTTAAGATATGACGTTCTTCAATAATAATCTATTTTCCTACGAAAATGATGTTTTGACCTTTCAACCAAGAGTCATTATGTAAGAAATATTGAAAAAATGTACATTAAATTTCACAGTGAGTAATAATAAAGGATTTTATTCCCAATTGACTATAGAAACTAAGCACAGAATAGTGACACAGCCAAAAAAGCGTGACCGCTTCCGGCACATGCCCCAGATTTGCAATGATTCGTCATTCGTCATTCGGCTTTTGATACAGTGAACCACGAAATTCTTTTAAAAAAACTTGAACATTATGGTATAAGAGGAAATTGTCTTAAATGGTTTGAAAACTACTTATACAAAAGAACGCAAATTGTTAAATTTGGTAATCATAGATCAAACAAAAGGACGATATCTACAGGAGTTCCGCAAGGATCAATTCTTGGACCACTACTTTTTCTCTTATATATCAATGACATTGAAAATTGTAGTGAAATTATTTCATTTGCTATCGGTATGCTGATGACACTAATGCTTTTTATTCTGATAAAAATCTGAAATCATTAACAAACATCATGCAAGAAGAAATGAATAAAGTAACTAATTGGCTTAATGTGAATAAATTATCAATAAATGCAACAAAAACTAAATACATTATTACAAGAAAAGGGACATTGAAATTAATATTCAACTAAATCATAACACAATACAACAGGTTACTCATGTAAAATTTTTAGGTGTAATAATAGATCAAAACCTGACGTGCAAGAACCATATAAACTCGGTTTTGAAAACTATAGTTAAAGCCACTGCACTTATTGCAAAACTACGACATTATACAAACAGAAATACGCTAAAATTAATTTATTATGCATTGGTTTATCCATTTCTTACTTATGGGAATCTAACATGGGGAAATACATACCCAACAAGGCTTCAAAAGTTGCTGAATGTACAGAAAACTGTACCGTTATTTCACAAGTTGAAGATCTTATATATTTTTAAGATCAATGATTATTTAAGTTGCTTATTCATGTACCGTATTAAATACTTCCAAAATTTACCTGAATTTTTTAATAATTACTTCACGCGGAATAGTGAAATACATCGTTATAATACTCGAAATGCAAACAAATTTCACGAAGAAGAAGAACTAATTATGCAAAACATACCGTTATTAACAAGGGGAATTGAAATATGGAATTCTCTTGATGAAAAGATTAGCAATATTAGGTCTTATTTTACTTTTAAAATAAAATAAAATAAAATCAAAGATATTCTTTTTGGAATATATATTTGATTGTCATCAAACTAGTCATAATGTTTGTATATACGCATCAGAAAACACAAAGCCTTCATGTCTTGTATGTAGAAAAATCATTTTTAGTTAAATTAAACTTTTCTTCTTCCTAATACTTAGTTATGTTATAATCATTACGGGCGAAAAAAGTTAGGGGGGGTGAACAAAAATTTGCCCGACGTTGATGGAAATTGCTCAACATTATTATCATCGTTTTATTGATTGATGGATGAATAGGTTAAGATAAATAGAAGGGACACATCTCCTATACAGACGCGCAGAAATAAAGTCAATCTTAGAACTACAGTGCAAACGACGAGATTAGTTTAAATACCAGATCTCGTAAAAGTCATTAAGACACAATTCGGGCTTGAAAATATTCAAGATTGTTTAAGTTATCAAGTTACTTCAAAAACTTTGAATTGAGTTAAACAAATTGATATTGTTGGAAAAGTGAAGCTTCATTTGATTTTGTGCCTTTTTCTACACACCCACAGTATTAGTTTCGGAAAAGCAAAGTTAACTGGATCAGAAAGAAATGGAAAATAATTTATTGACTAATTATTTTATTGATATGGATTTATTTTCAATGTAGACACATTAGCACAAAATTTTAGAAATAATTCACTTAGTAATAGGAAAGGAAAACGTGACATAGTCTTGAACATATTAACATGAGCGCCGTGACGTCTGATGACTTCATAAAGTCTGTCGTTCACCGAATCTGTAAGTGTCTTGATGGTGGACTTAGGGATGGAAGCTGCAGATTCTTCTATTGCCATCCATACAGAGGTCATTTTTGGAAGAATACTGCTTTCATCAGTGGTGTCAAGTAACGTTTCATCAGTGGTGTAAAGTAAATGTACTTCGTTATTGTACTTGAGTACAATTTTTGAGAAGTCAGCATGTAACAAAGTAAACTTTTTCGGGAGTACTTTTACTTGGAACGAAGTCGTTTTAAAAAGTAACGTTTTACTTCGTTATTTTCATTTTGTGGCGAAGTATTTCGTTACTTTCTAACTTTTGTTTCAAATTGTACGTGATTATTTTGGATTTATTTTAATTTTGGGATAGGTAATAGGACCGCTACATGCGTCTGGGGTCTCTCGTTTGTGACTTAATTATAAGCATTATTTATTTAATAGATTTCTTATATCTTCAACGGGGTCTGGAAAGTAGACCATGCCGTGAAATATTGTATATTCGGTGCACGCACATAATGCATGTTCTGTTTTGTATCTTTTGTATGTCGATCCATTGGCGAAGTCCCCCCCCCCTCTATACGCTACAAACAATGGTACTTTTACTTTGTACGTCAAGTATTTTTAAAGGATATTTTGTACTTTTTACTTAAGTAGCCTATACCCGTTTTGCTTCCAGTACTTTTTACTCTTACTCAAGTCGTTTTATTGTTAATTACTTCTACTTTTACTCGAGTACAAATTCAAAGTAATTTAGGCACCACTGGCTTTCATTAGCATAAACATGGCGCTTGATTATGAACGACAAGTTTTCTATGGCATTTAACTTAAGTCTGGCGAATTTGTGGGCTTTGCCATTAGCGTATCATTCACGAATCCAAGCGATTTTAAAAAAAATTGTTGTAGCCTTTGCTGCATGGGATGGGGCATTGTCATGCATGAAGATGATCTTTTTCAGTCGTGACAAAGGAAGATCTAGACTTGGCACAAGTCGGCCTCGAACGAAACGCGAGCAGCGAGCGCGAGCGACGAAGTCGCTCGCGCGAGGCCGACTTGTCATACTTGCAGCGCGCCAAATTTTATTGACACAAAAATGGGTCAGTAACGCTGATCTATATATATTGTGTATATTCAGTTGACGATCTCTTCAACCAATCAGAGAAACGTGAAAGGGACATGTTGACGTATTAATAAACAGACTTCCGGAAACAAGGAAATTGCGCAGTATTTCGTGTTCTGCCTCTCAACACTGTGTCTGTGGTTTCTGTGTTTGCAATTTTAATACAATTAGGCATTTTCTAAATGGAGAATTCGGTTTCAAAGGCGATTGAAAAGGCACAGCAGTTTTCTGGCTATTCAGAGTTCAACGGCAGACCATTGAAGCCTATCTATCTGGCAGAGATGTGTTCGTTTCGGCACAGACAGGATATGGGAAAAGCTTAACCTTTGAGTTAGCTCTGCATCAGTGATGTTTTCCAGGGGGAACGCGGGGGAACGCCGTCCCCCCACCTTTTTTTACCAGGGGAACGGCGTCCCCCTTGCCAAAATCAAACATGGGGGAACGCCGTTCCCCCTGGCAGGGATTAAATATTAGCGAAGTTCAGTGAACGCCGTTCGACACCGTCCAAATACGTGTTATTTGCCGAAATTTCTAGCAGACTAGTACAAAATAATAGTCTAGAGTCTTATGATTGACGTCCACTTAGATAGTTCACAATCAACTGTCATCAGCATGGAGATAACGTCAGGCAGCAGCCCAGCGGGATATAATTTGAATTACCTTATGCATGGAGTTAGCAGAACATGCATTAGTGCTATGTGAGTCAACCAACTCGGCAAATAGGCAACTTTGCAAGTTAAATATGACGTTTTCACGAGTAACTAAATAAGCTTGGATAATAGATATCCTTGAATCTTTCCCATTCATGTTAATCTTCTTATTGAATCATTTTATGTTCCCATTGATGATTTTAATGTTTAATTTCGCGATTGCGTGAAAGACTATACTAATTTATAAAAATCAAGCCTAAGCCAGAAATTGTAAAATGGGTTGTTGACCATTGTAGTTAATAAGAGATATGATTTCTAAAAGATCTAAAATCGTTGAATTCTTTACTGAAAAATCTGTGGAAGACTCAATTTCAGAAGTTGAAACTGGCTTCGTAGCCATTCGTTAACCGTCATCCACAGCAATGTGACATATTTTGACAAGCTTGCCTATTAGACTAAAGTCACTAAATCCCCGCTTGTTTAATTTCATGGCCAATAGCCACGCCCAATCGAATGACCACGCCCATTTGATTTTCAAGAGCGTCCCCCCTCTTCTAAAATTAGCAAAACATCGCTGCTCCGCATGCTTTCGAGTACTTGTCGGAAAATAACAAGTCGTTGGTTCTCGTCGTCGTTCCGTTGGTCTCGCTTATGAAAGACCAAGTTAGCAATTTGGTCAGACCAACTGACCAAGTTAGCAGTTTGGTCAATTTAGTTCCTATATTGGGGACGACTGCTTCGCAAAGCGAAGTGACAAATATGAAATATGACGCACATGCGATTAGATAATGATGCGATTAGACAAATCAGCCCCCTGTTAATTGATAGCCAATAACTTATTCACATTTTTTAGCGCGAAATGCAATTGAAAACCCTGCAAGTATGACAAGTCGACCTCGCGCGAGCGACTTCGTCGCTCGCGCTCGCTGCTCGCGTTTCGTTCAAGGTCAACTTGTGGCAAGTCTAAGGAAGATCATTCAGCCATGGCTCGAGTGCATTCTTCAGAAACTGGCAATACGTATTGGAGGTCAGCTTTACTCCTTCGGGAACACGAAAGGGACCGATGAGCTCATCTCCAATGATACCACCCCAAATCATAACGACCCCGCCTCGTTGTTGACGCCTCATCCTTGTTGGACAAGTGATCACCGTTAAACACCCATCCTTTAGCCCAGCTATCAGGGCCATTTCATGTAGCTCTCGACTCGTCGGTGAATAGGATAAACTTCATTGCAGCTTTCATATATGAATACAGCACGTACGTGTCAGAACCGCAACCAAGAAAATAGAATGAAAAAAATGACACTTTCTTTTGTTAAAACATGACGTGTGAACTAATTTGTTCCTAGTTTTAGAGCAATTATAAATATGAGTACAAAAATATTGTTCTAGTTCGAGAGTTTAAGTCTGTTTAAAAGTGTTTTGAATAAGAATGTCTTATACTGCAAGGTTTTAGAGATCGTATGGAATGTATATAAAATTGGTTAGTTGGATTGATTGTAAAAAGGTCTAAAAAGATTGTTTGAATAAACGAAATACAGTCCCAGTGGGTTATGGACTGAAACAGTGAGCGGAAAATACTTATATTAATCAAACTTGTCGGCAAAAGATTTCCAACACAACCAAGAAAAAGTTGGTAGTCCAGATACTCATTTCATCATTTGACACTGAACCTAGTGACCTGTAAGCATGACTCACTGAAATATTGAGCATGAGGACTAAAAAGCACATCTGTGCTAAAAAGCAATGCCAGTCATCATCAATACAATATTGAATAAATCAGAGTCACTATCTTGATCATTTTCCGATTTGTCAGGACACAAATGGTGTCTCAAAAGAAACTACATCAGCAGACAACATGAAACTTTAGACTGCAGAAAACTCCACAAGCCGCTGTCAAACACATGTCACGGAAGTGGTAAAGGACATGTGTGACAACTGAATGGTATCCTTTTGTAACGTTTTTGGCCAGAGGTGATTATTTATTTTTAATTGATATTTGAGGTTCGATAAAACTTTTTTTGATTTTTTAATGGTTGGATCAGCAAAATTTTTGCCACGAAAAACATTTCTCTTCGGTGCCGCCCCCCCCCCACCATAAATAATGACCGGTCCTTTACATATTTCTAGCAATTAATGATTCCCCTTATTACGTTTTCGTAGCGCTTTGCATTGTGGTTATAGTGGTATCACTGATAAAGATAGCGGCCTCGAATGAAAATATTGCGCGGACTGTTTTCGCGAATATTTTGCTGTTGGCTATCGCGCACCTGATCCTAGCTTTTGTTAAACGTTCTTGCACCAGTGGCGTAGCCAGACCTTCATTTTTTTGGGGGGGGCGAAGCGAACGCCGAAGGCGCTAAACCATCTAGGGGGGTCCGGGGGCATGCAGCCCCGTGAAAATTTTGAAATCTAGAGTCCCTGAAATGCGATTTCAAGCATTTTGGGGGTGAAATCTTGCAGAATTCCGAAGATTATAAAGTACATCGAAGACATAAATTTTCCCAGACATTTCTAATTTTCTACTCGGAATTAAATAAATTGGAAAAGTCACCTTGAAAAACAGGAGGAGCCGGTCAGCGTCACCTTATTTCCCCTCTGTGATGCTGGGGGAAGAAAATCCCAATGTAATTTTGATCAGAAATGTTGCATTTAAATCATTCTACTGATTCTAGGTTCTATGAGACAGCATTTCCGCATTCTCAAAATTGCGTTACTTTTTTATACCGGATACAGAATAAGTCTGTGAAGAATATTCATGCTATTATAATGCATACATGTAAATCTAAACTAAATCTATTCTTCTTGGAACCATATCTACAACTGCTTTAACGAGATTTTACAAATCAAGTTCCTCCAGTATATCGTCGTTTTCCTCAGTCGAGAGATTCGAGACGTACTTAATCAGTTTCAGCTTCGAGCATGTAACGTGTACCCCCCCCCACTCAATTTCTCTACGGATTTAGCCTTTTTCAGAGGTTTTTTTGCGATTGGGGGGGCGACCGCCCCTCGCCCCCCCCCCCCCTCCCTTCGCTACGCCACTGTCTTGCACGGGTCAGGACAAAAATAAGTCATCTTGATTATCAGTGATACCACTATAACCACAATGACCACACCACCATAACCACACCACCATAACTACACCACCATTATAGTTATATTATTAGTTATACCACTATAACCACACCACCATTATTTTACTCGTCTACAAACATTCTAACCTCTTTTTGTTTTTCTCAAGCCCGTCGTATGAGAAAAGATTCGACGTCACTATCTATTCTTCGAACTGTTCGAAATGCATCTGCCTTACTACAAAGATCGTCTTTACCACTGATGTTGGTCCTCTTGGCAAACGAAGTGCAACTAAATCCAGGTCCTTCCCATCCCATTCCTGCTAAGCCGTGTAAAACTAATCCTAACGACCTTAAAAGTTCTTTACTTAAATGCCCGAAGTTTGAAGTCTTTCGTCCCTGCTGACAATGACACTTCAAATAAAGTTTGCAAAATAACCTTACTGCAGGAGTTGGTTTACGGTGGTGAATATGAAGTTGTCTGTATTTGTGAAACTTGGTTAAAAAATACAATCCTTGATACAGAACTACTCCCAGGTTTCAATATTTTTCGTCGGGACAGGACGGGGAGAATTGGCGGTGGAGTTCTAATCGCGATTAGAGAAAACCTACATGCTACTCGGCGTTGTGACCTCGAAAGAGATGGCATTGAACTTGCTGTAGTTCAACTCAGTAAAGCGAACAATGAACCAGTAATTCTTTATGTGTATTACCGTCCTCCCAACTCCTCTCCTGATGCCGGTCTCAGTCTTCTAAACAACTCCATAGCAACTAACCCGGAGTCATGTTGCATAATCCTAGTTGGTGACTTTAATATTCCTTCTATCTCCTGGTCAGGCAGCCCATCAACTCCTATTAGCACTGGTGGTTGCTCCACAATGGTGAAAACCTTTGTGAACTTATCGGCGATAATTTTCTGTATCAGTTCGTAGATGGCCCAACCCACCGTGCTGGAAATAAGCTTGTTTGCTGTTTTGCAATCGGACCGAAACCCTGTCCGACGTACTGACTCTCTCCTGTGATGAACATAACTTTCCGACTGATCACTATAATATTGAATTCAATTTCCTTATTCGCACAAAGTTCAAAAAAGCAAAACCTGTGCGGCGAACAGTCTATGATTGCAACCGAGCTAACTTTCCTGAACTTTGTAAAGCCTTGTCTCAAACAGATCTTCGTGTATATCTTTCCGACAACATTGATGATTGTTGCAAGCATTGGAAGAACTTTTTTTTTTTCAGTTGTATCAAGTTATGTTCCGACCAAAGTTGTTAAGGATACCAACTCTCCTCCCTGGATCGCCTGGAGAAGTTCGCCATCTAATCCGAAAAAAGTACACCGCCTTACGTAAATATCGTTTGAAGAAAACGCCTGAACGTAAGGTTAAACTCCGGACATTGTGTCAGCAAGTCAAGAATGTTATTCGAAAGAAACATAAAAAGTATTTGGACAAAATTGAAATTTCATTTAAAGAAAATCCGAAATTGTTTTGGAATTACCATAAAGCGGCACTCCACCACCGTTCAGCACTGAATCCTGTCATATTACACAACAATGAGACAGCGATGACCCGAAAACAAAAAGCAGAACTTTTTAATTCATACTTTTGCTCCGTTTTTCGACCACTTAAAGCTTTATCTATCACTGATGATTGACCTCCCTTACTGTCGCCTGTGGAACAATTGTCTGATATAACCGTCTCGGAAAAAGAAGTTGCCCATCATCTTGCAAACTTATTGGATCCAACTAAGGCAACAGGCCCCGATGGTATTCCTGCTCGGGTATTGAGGGAATGCAGTTATGCCATTGCTCCAAGTCTTTGCTCACTCTTTAGTCATTCATTACATACTGGTACTGTTCCATCTGAATGGAAATCAGCTGATGTTTCACCAATTCATATAAGAAAGATAAGAAAGAACTAGCTATCAACTACCGTCCAATTTCACTGCTATCTATCATCAGCAAAGTTTTGGAGCGATGTGTTTGTAATCGTTTCTACGAACATATCCGAGATTCGATTAACGAAGCTCAGCATGGATTCCTTCATCGCCGTTCTTGTGCTACACAGCTTCTTTCAACGTTACATCGTATTGGACAATTGCTTGACAAAAATACCCAGACGGACATTCTATTTCTTGACTTCGCTAAAGCCTTCGACTCAGTGGATCATGTTATTCTCTTAAGAAAGCTGAAAGATTACGGTATCGCAGGAAACCTTTACAGATGGTTCTCTGACTACCTGCATAACCATACCCAGCGTGTTGTTGTAGAGGGTGCTGCTTCGTCATGGTCCCCTGTCACTTCTGGCGTTCCACAGGGAAGCATCTTGGGTCCAATGCTTTTCTTACTCTTCATCAACGATCTTCCTGATGTCATTCCTGAATCTACATCAACAGGACTGTATGCTGATGATACCAAATTATATAGAGAAATCTCAACTCCAGAGGATTGTTCACAGTTACAAGAAGCTTTGTCGTGTGCGAATGTTTGGAGTAAGGATAACAACATCAACTTTAATCCCTCAAAATGTAAAATATTGACATTCTCCCGCCGTAAAACACCTTTTGTTTTCGAATATTATCTGGGATCATCCGAATTGAAGCGTGTGAATGATGAAGTTGATCTGGGAATCACAGTGACCAGTCAAGGTTGAGTGACCAGTAACCTTTCATGGACAACCCATATCAATAAAATAAAAGTCAAGGCGAGCAGGTTGCTTAGTTTGCTTAGAAGAACATGCCCCTTGCTAACACACCGCGGTATCCGGCGTGCTCTGTATCTTTCGCTCGTCAAGTCTCAATTATGCTATGCCACAGAGGTTTGGTCTCCCTCCCAATATAATAACAAATTAAATCTGGAGCAAGTACAAAGGCATGCAACAAGATGGATCCTTCAATCGAAGAAAGGTGACATGACCTACAAGGACAGATTGCTTGCTCTGAATCTTTTACCACTGGCGTTTGACAGGGAAATTAAGGATTTGACATTTATGTTTAAAACTGTGCATGGTTTTTATGATTTGGATGTTTTCGATTTTGTGTCATTTGTTAATCATAGTCGTACCCGTAATTGTAATAATCCTTCTCTAGTGCTTAAAGTTCCGTCATGTAAAAGTAGCACTTTTCAGTCATCGTTCTTTAACCGTATTGTTCCACTCTGGAATCATACTTGCAAAATTGCTTCTCCTGGAGATCTTCGCAGTTTGGCAACGTTTAAATCCTTCTTATCAAGAACATACTTCAATTTATTAAGTAGTAGTTTTGATGTTGACATGTGCTGTACGTGGTCTTTGTATCGTAGCTGTTCATGCCATAGAAATAGTTAATTCTGATGTAAACATATACCAGCTCCTCGTGTCAGGTTTTGTTTTATCCTGATTCAGCTTTCAAATTTTTAACATGATTATACAAATCTGTATTATGTATGATAACTTAAATGTGGTGCAATAGCGACCTATTTGATATTAATCAGCTGGTATATGTTTACCAATTTATAATATTGTCGTAAATATAATGATATTAGATGTAAACAAAATTCAAGAGGGTGAGTGCCTCGCATGGGTCTTGAGACCCGTTCGCACTCTTGCCGTTTGAACATCGTTCAATAAAGCTGTTAAAACTGGCAAAACAAACAATGCAAAGTGCTACGAAAACGTAATAAGGGGAATCTAGTATTGTGACTATTATCTTACATATTTCTTGCATGTAGCTAGCAGTCTCACTCAATTGATAGTGATTTTAATTAACATAAAATTGAAATGGAATTATAACCAACTCATGAGGTTGGTTAACAACCCTATGTCTATGTCTATGAGTTATGACCTGCAATCTGCTAGCACGAGAAAGTCCTCCTTCCGCAAGTCCCTTATTTAATTGGGGCATGATAAATGATCTCCGCAAGAATTAAAACGCATGGATGATATAATATTAGCTCCAGCTGGATACTGATAAGTGCAAAGAAATGTTGGTCGACTAGAAAAACAGCCCTTACTCATTTAGCAACAGTCGGTGCTAGTGTCAGGGTAGAGATTAACTTCCCAATGAAGGGCCTTCGCTCGAAACGTCGACTAGTTCTGTTTATATTTTCAGGTATTTTGTATATGCTTCACACAGCAGCTGTCTCCAAATTCCATTTAAATTCGAAAAATCGCAAAAAATTGTAAAAGGTTGAGATATTGTGATGTAATTCTAAAAAGCGTGAACAAAATGGGACTATTATTATTATTATTATACGTCTTTATTAAAAATTGAAATTGCAACAAACGTGCATCTTTACAGTGCATATAAGATATATATAAATATATATATAGTAATTATTAAAACGTTCAGTTCATATGAGAAATGTTAATTAGATTATTTACAAATTTAGTATTTTATTTCTAAATTAAATTATTTACATGCATTATAGTTAATATTATATATCGTATATAACAAAATTTTTAAAACTAAAAGTCATTAAAAAGACACTTGTTCAAAAATGATTGTTTAAAACGTTCTGTGTAAACTTTTGGTAACATAAATTGATGATCGCGTTCTCTTAAAGGTCGTCGACGTTCTTCCGGTAACAACTCATATAGGCAATGTTCAGAATTGTGCATGACCTTATTGAACAATAATCGATCCCTCTCCTCAATCATCTTGGCCATTGAATATTTATTCTGAGTGTATCCATATCGGAATGCACGATTGAGAAACTTGTTGAATTTATCAATGTATTTCGCTTGCAAAGCCGATCCCCATACTTCAATTGCATAGTAAAATAACGACAGGATCAATGAATCGAACAATTTAGTAAGTTCATTTAGTGAATATCCGTAGAATTTACAAACTCTCAGGATGTAAATTCGACTTCCTGCCTTTGACAACAAGCTATCTACCTGCTTGTCCCAACAACGTGGGTTTTCTTGAAAGGTGACACCAAGTAGTTTTAACCATTTTTTACGTCGTATTCCATTAATAAGGGGGGGGAGGTATGGCAGGTGAACGAGTACATAGTAACATTTCCCAGGTTTTTTAAAGTTGAGTTTCATTCTATTGTTGCTTGCCCAACTCTCAATGTTAGTTACCTCGTCCAAAGCCGAGTCACCAGACGATGTGACAGGAACACTCACTGTTAAATCATCTGCAAACTTGACCAAATTGTTCGTTTGTGGATGTTTGGCTTCAATGTCGTTGACCATTAACGAAAATAAGAAGGGGCCAAGAACTATACCTTGAGGTACTCCTCTGTTGATATTAACAAAATTGGTAACAGTTCCATCTACAGTAACTCTCTGTTTCCTACACGATATAAAATTAATGAGCCAATTGATAATATATGGATTAAGATTTGTTGATTTCAATTTCTGTGTTAAAATATCGTGGGGGACGCTATCAAACGCTTTACTGAAATCGAAGGATATTACCCGAATGAAGTTAGCCTTATCGTCTAACCATTTTAGCCAATGATGCTGGCACTTTATCAGAGCTGCAGTAGTGTTCGAGTTTTCCCTATAAGCATACTGGTTCTTATCAATAATCAATTTTGAGGGATGACGAATCTCTTCTTGAAATATGATCCTTTCGAAGAGTCGCATAATAACATTAGTCAACGATATTGGTCTCAATTGTTCGCATTCGGTTAACGGAGGTTCCTTAGGTAATGGGCTTAGATTCGCTAGCTTCCACATACTAGGTACACGCTGCTGTCGCAAAGAAGAATTTAATACATTTGTAAGAACAGGTGCAAGATAGCAGGCAAAATCCCTCCAAACCCAATACGGAATACCATCCGGACCAGGTGATGTTTGTTTTTGTCTCATCATAACGTCTTCAATATGTTTGATGTCAACAGTTGGAACTCGAGTTCCTTCAGGGATTGTCAATGGATCAGGTCTCACGTACTCATTATCAGTGTTTATACCTTGGAAGTAAGCATTCATAATTTCTGGATCGATAATATTACCAATATTTTCCGACCTAGATCCTCTCCCAGTAATTTGGTTAACGGTTTTCCACCATTTTCGAGAACCTTATCTGTGATTGATTTTATCGTCATGAATGGTTTTGACTTGGTTTTCTCGAATAAGTTTATTTATCTTCTGTTGAATTAGGCCAGTATCAGCGCCTCTCATAAGTTCCCTATTTCGTACATTACACAGATGCTTAACAAGCGGGGACATAAATGGTGGATCACGAGTCGACATTTTGACTTTAATCGTGGGAAAGCACTCATTGAACATATTACAAAGAGTTTCATTCAACAAATCGACTCCTTCGTCAACATCGTCAGTGTTGGCATCGTAAATCCGGCTCCAGTCATATACATTCAATTTATTCTCCATTTTTATTTTTCGGTGGTACCTCACATCACGAAAATATACAAATTTTCTCTCAGGCTTAACAGGTAGCTGTGGAGTCACAACAACCGCAGAATGATCAGAGCGTATCAAACATCTAAAAACTATAGGAGCCTTCCATAAATGAGGGATATTTGTCAAGAAAACATCCAGTATCCGAGAACCTCTAGTAGGTTTCCTCACGATTTGATCAAACTATGCTACCCCTCAACAATAGACTTTAGACTTTTTATAATAAACTTGTTAAATCCACATTAGATAAGTAGCACACCATTCTTGATACTGATGTTTCTTCATGATCTCGACTTTGCCTAGTGTATCGGTCGGTTTGGATGTCAGGCGTAATAGCACAGATGATAGATTGTACCAGATGTCTCACTGTGTATCTAGATCTATCCCTATGATTTTCGTGTCCGCGATTTTCGCGAGGCTATCACGCCAGATGACGAGTGCGACACTTACTGCCAAAATGGCGCTTACTGCCAAAATGCGTGATTGCTCACGTTTCATGGCGTGGATTACACTTACTGCCAAAATGGCGGCCAACGCGTGCTCATAAAAAATCGCGGACACAATTTTGGCTGAGTGAGACATCTGGTATAATCTATCATCTGTGGTAATAACTTGTACTAAAAATTTCAATTAGGAAACGTAATAAACGAATGTTCACTCCAATTAGCATGCACATGCCAATTAGCAAACGTAATAAACAGAAATTGAATGTATTCGGTCTCGTCATTATCTAACTATTTTGATCGCCCTCAAATGAATTGCACTCTTTCAAGAATACATCAGTGTGAAATGTATTTGTTTATTTTTCAAAAACTATATGTTAAGGCCACGAGCTATTAAGCGCTCATTCGAATGAAGCTCAGTGCCTCAGCATGGGCGTCCACGAAATAGCCCAATGGCAATGGCAATGACAATGTGTTTTTCCAGTCTCTCGCGGTCTATCTATTGAGAGCGTCAAGCTTGAGGCAGCACATTCTGTGTCCAGGCAGTAGTTAAGTAATAATGTAAATCTTAGTCCAACATGGCAGATTAAGACAACATTGTACAATAAAATAATATAAATGGTGGGAAAACGCAGAATTATAAAAAATCCGTAAACAATCTAATTAGAACAAAATCTTTGCATTGCTGGATTTGCCTGTATAAAACGTTGTGGAGAAGCATTGCCATTGAAATTTTCACTAATTTTTCATGTGTGTATGGCTACTATAGTAAATATTTGCATTTGATTTATAGTACCTGTGACAGTATTCGGTCTATCACAGCAAAAACATCGGCCTCGCCCTTGGTTTTGCAGCTTCTTCGAAAATCTTTCGAAATCTGGATCTTATAAAGGCCTATTCAAGCAGTTCAAAATGTTTTTATTCAAAATTGTGAACATTTTTCAAATATTGGCTAAATATTTATCCGCTTTTCAACAGAAGACGGAGAAGAAATTAATATTTTATGTATGATTAATTATTATCATGGAACTACACATTTTAATATTTAAATTTACTCGTTATACGGTATAAATAAAGGTAGAAGTCGTAAAACAACAAAAATGTCACGAAAAAAGACAACCGAATATAAATATTAAATTCGCCTGACTGTGTTCATATTATTCTTTCAATGAAGATTAAAATCTTTACTTCTATTTTCAATTTTCAGGACCATAAAACATTGAATCTACATACCTTTTTCTTCGATTTGAAGGACTAATAAATCCAGTTCTCCATAACGAGAAAATAAACATTATAAAAAAGCAAGAACTTTACAACCAGTAATCACTGAGCTATACAGCTCAGTGCCAGTAATCCATGGAACCAATTCGCCATAATTTTATTACCCAGGCTCCAATAATTTTTTCAGCCTGTTTACAAAAAAAATCTGAAGAACTGAAAATATCAGTATTTAGCAGATAATAAACAGCAATATTCGATATAGTGTGAAAGAAGGGTGTTTGCCTAGTATTAAAGTTAGGGACCGATCAATCGGTCATTATTTATGGAAGGGGGGAGGGAAAAATGAGGGGGGCATATGTATAAATAAATGACTAGACGGGGGGGCTATTAAATTTTTTCAAGAAAATGAGGGGGGGTTGGAACTAAATTTGAAGGAATTTGCTTAATAAGCATGGTATCCATTTGGTTGTAATTGCGACTAAATCATGGTCACTGATGTGAAATAGTCTGGATTTATCTTGTCTTCTGTGTGCTGTATGCAAATCAGTCTTTACTGATTGCAGAGATAAATTGACAATGTATTATTACATCAGCTATCTTGATGTGGTTAAATACATTTAAGGAAGGTTAACGGCGAATGTATTATGCAGATCCACTGTGACGTCATATCAATTAAAGGGGGGTTATTTCGCGCCTTGTGATCAGTACTTCGGTCTGGGTATTCATTCTGCCATTGTATGCTTTGCCTAGCTGCAGCAAGTTTAGCGCTTAGATACCTTTTCCCTACCCATCCACCCATGTTTATTCTAGAGGATTTTATCTGGTAGTATGTCATTTTATTTTATATAATTTTTAATCTCACATAAAATAGGATGTATAGATCAGACCACTATACATTATATTTCATTTCCACTGACTTGTCAGTGTGACTGGTGCCGGAGGTATGCCTTGGCAGAATGTCCAGAATTGTCATGGCTATCTCCTTTTTCTGCTAATATTACTGATTGTTACTCTCATTGCTACGCAGCTGCTATGGCAATACTTCGTGCCATCAAATCTAGTTACAGCCTTGGACCACAAACGGCACCTGGCTCCAAACACTAATATTAATTCTCTGCAGTTAAACATGGTTACAATTGCCCAGACCAAATGAAAACCTGAGTTTAGAGTTATATATGAAAATACCCCTCTTTTAATTATAATTTTCTGCTAATATATATTTTTGGTCGACGTTAATATCTTGTCAGCTCCATATTCTTATTTAATTAATAATTAACATTATAACGCCTGGGTATCCCCATTTGTCGAGTAAAAATGAAAATGGGGGGGGGGGTCAAAGAAAAGTATTCTAATATGTAGGGGGGGTCATCATTAAATTTCTGCTCTTTTAAGGGGGGCTTTCAATCTTAAAAATTTAAGAAAGAAAAAATTCCCCTCCCCCCCCTTCCATAAATAATGACCGGTCCCTTAGAAAACCAGGAGGATTGACGTACTTCACGGACGTGGGCACCAATAGCCTGAATATATTTGAAACTGTTTGAGACACGTACTGGGTGGTGGAAAGAAGTCATAGGCTATATAATGCTTAAATATGCCAGGATTTAAATTAAAGACCTTTTTTAATTCGATTCTAGCAGTTGATGTATATTATCCACATGCTGAAGATTAATAGGTATACTACTAGAATATATGGAGGGAATTATTGCCACTGAATGGATCAAATGTCTAGTTATAAACGGAACAACACCTGAATCTTTATCTCAGCAATTTGTGAGGAGAGCCGACATTAGTGGACGTTGTACGAGGAACTCAAGTTCTTTGAATATTCCCTTTTTTTCCGCAGTGCAACTGGTCAACGTACATTCTATTACCGCGCTGTCGCCTAATGGAACGAACTTCCAGAGAACATTAAATGCAGTTCATCAATTACCATTTTTAAACACTGAAATTACGTAAATATCTTTTAGAAAATTACACATAGTATAGCATTTAGATCCATATTAGGGAGTGGTCATTATTTATGGGGTGGTAGGGGGTGGATGTCACAACCCCTCCTTCACACGTTGACAAAAGATTTCAACCCCTCCTCAAGGAAATCGTTTTAACAAATATAAACGTAAATTAAAAACAAAATAAACGTTGAGTTTTAACACCGCAATTTCAACTTGAAACAAACAGTGTAGTAATTATTTCGATTTGTTAAGTTTGTTTATGTATCAATTATTTTGTTTGTGCATTACTTATTTTGTTTTGTTTTTAATTATTTATCAAAACTGCTCTTAGACTATAGTATTGTGACGTACTATATCATAAAGACTATATTTTTCTAGTAACCCCTCCTTCCTCAAGTCAAGAATCAACATAATCCCTTCTTCAGGAACTTTCAAAATTTTGTAACCCCTCCTCAAAACCATCCACCCCTTATCACCCCATAAATAATGACCACTCCCTTAATAGTAATCCCCGAGCCAACGGCGAGTTGCGCCGTGCGAGGGTACTACTTCCCCAGGCTATTTACACCCAGGAAAATGAACGCATTAGCGAAGTCTGAAGTTCATCAATGATTGCGGGCTTGTGTCATCAACGGTGTTTCAGTGGGTGGTCATCCTCACGGATAGGCAGTGCGTCGTACTGGATAGGCAGTGGGTCGTACTGGATAGGCAGTGCGTCGTACTGAATAGGCAGTGGGTCCTACTGGATAGGCAGTGGGTGGTACTGGATAGGCAATGGGTCGTATTGGATAGGCAATGGGTCGTACTGGATAGGCAATTGGTCGTACTGGATAGGCAGTGGGTCCTACTGGATAGGCAGTGGGTGGTACCGGATAGGCAATGGGTCGTATTGGATAGGCAGTGGATCGTACTGGATAGGCAATTGGTCGTACTGGATAGGCAGTGGGTCGTATTGGATAGGCAGTGTTTGAAAGGGAGGTATCTTGACAGCTGTATGCTATCTCTCTGATAACTCACTTCTATCTAAATTTCAATCAGGTTTTCGCCCCAAACACTCAACTCTATCTGCTTTAATACGAATCGAATGTGTGACGATTTACTGAAAAACATGGATAACAGAGAATTAAATTGTGTAGTGTTCCTTGACGTTAGAAAAGACTTTGATTCCATAAACCACGAGATACTGTTAGACAAATGCATAATTTCTTCCGAATAACAGGAACTCGATTAAAATGGTTTGAATCATATTTGAATAATAGAGTACAGCAATGTTTGATTAATGGACAACTTTCGAGTCCGAAAACGATTACATGTGGAGTTCCCCAGGGGTCTATCATGGGTCCTTTATTGTTTTTATTTTATATAAATGACATGCCTGATTCATTGAGCTACTCAGTTTCATCCCTTTATGCTGATAATACAGAAATATATTCTTCCTCTAACAACTGTGATGACCTTGTAGATAAAGTAAATTTTGATCTTCAAAATATACAAACGCACTCTAATAAGTCTAAACATATGTTTATTGGATCATCCTATAACCTTAAGAATAAATTAAAATAACTAGGAAACCTATTCTAATTAATAATCAACCAATTCCCAGGACAGATAGTTACTCGTGCCTAGGCGTGAATATGGACGAAAGACTTTCCTGGGAGAAACATATTTAGTTTAGTTTAGTTTAGTTTAATGAATTTGCCATATATTACATATAATATCATTAATTATAAGTATATGACAGGAGTTTGAACAGGACTTGCGTCCCAATTGCAACATAACCCCTTTACATAAAACTCCAAAAATATCGGAGAAACAACAATTATAAAATCAAATAAATAAATAAGCGAGTAAGTAATACTATACTAAGGAGGACAATAGTCCAAACACTTAGATGAATAAAAGTTATAAATGGCAGTCTTGAATGTTCGAATGGATTCGCACTGTTTCACCTGAGATGGCAAAGTGTTCCAGAGTTCGGCTGTTCTTATGAAGTAAGATTTCCTGTAATAATCTTGCTTATGCTTTATAATTAGATTATAGTTATTTATGTCATAATTACGTGTTCGATACCCGGGCTCAAACACTGTCAAAAATTTATTAATGTCGGTGGTTACCAAGCCATTTCTCGATTTAAAGAAAAATGTTAAGTCTGAAATTTGTCTACGGTGTTCTAAAGGCAATAAGTTTAGTTTTATCAATCTATCAGTATACTTCATATCTTCAGGATAGTTTAGAATAAACTTGGTAGCTCTTCTCTGGACATTTTCAATTAATTTCGCGTATTTCTTGATGTAAGGCGACCAAAGACTACTACCATATTCCAGCTTGGGTCGTACAAGAGCACAGTATATTATTTTTCTAGTTTGTATATCTTGCAAATCACGGAAAATCCTTTTCATTAGCCCAAGGGTCCTGTTAGCTTTAACAACAATTTTCTCAATATGATCTGCCCAGGATAAATTGTGACATATAGTAATCCCGAGGTCGACAAATGAAGGCACACACTCAATCGGTTGGTCACCAAGACTGTAATTTCTATTCATTTCCCGAGTTAACCTTTTCTTTGAAATATGTAATATTTTGCATTTCCGCGAATTGAAGTCTAATTCCGAACTGTGGCTCCATGTATGTAGACAGTCTAAATCGGCTTGAAGTAAGTTATGGTCATAATTTATGTCCATCGCCCGATACAATTTCGAGTCATCAGCGAAAAGTGCAATATTCGAGTTATTAATAATGCAACTTGGTAGATCATTCACATAAACCAAAAACAACAAAGGTCCTAGAATGGAGCCCTGTGGCACGCCTGATGTTACTGGTAGCCAATCAGAAGAAGCACCCTCCAGGACAACCCTCTGTTTTCGTTCAGAAAGATAACTCTTCATCCATAACAATAGTGGACCTGTGATACCATGCAACTGAAGTTTCAAGAGTAACAAATTATGAGGCACTTTGTCAAATGCTTTGGCTAGATCAAGATACAACACATCTACCTCCTTTCCACTTGCGACAGAGTTTACAATATCATCATAGACCTCAACAAGTTGTGTTACTGTTGATCGACCCTTCATGAAACCATGCTGTAAATGGTATATCTGAGGCTCCAGATGCTTACTACAATGATTAAATACACAGCGTTCGAGTACCTTGGAAATTGTATTTAGGAGCGAGATGGGTCTATAATTGGAGGAGGCTGTTGGGTCGTCGGTTTTTAAAATCGGCGAAAGATTTGCTAACTTCCATTCTGAAGGAACAACCCCCTGGGATAGCGACAAGTTAAATAGCTTGCATAGGGATGGTGCAATTT
>CACRXK020004965.1:0-29695 GCA_902702795.2 Paramuricea clavata | reverse complement strand
TTGTAAATATTGAAGTATTTCAGTTGTTTCGGCAGTTTTTATTGAAATTCGGAAATTCGGAAAATCGGGTTGGCCATTCGGAAAATTACGGCAATAATAATATAATAAAATTTTAGTTGTTAATTAAACAGAGAAAATATAATATAATTGTATTGTCAGTATAAACTGATTTACGAAATCATGGCATTTACGTGGATACCATTATTTAACTGAAATCGTAAATCGGTAAAAGTTTTTCGGTTTATTACTTCTCAGGGCCGAAGCAACCGTGAGCGGGGGGGGGGGCTTGGGGGGGCAGCCCTCCCAATAATTTGCTAATAACCATTCTTTTTTCAAAATCATGCAGACCTTTATCATTTAAATGGTATACCTTTAAAATAATGACAATAATGATTAATTTTAAGCAGTTACATTATCCATGACAAACTGCAAAGAATTGTATTATCCATACTTTCAACTTCCCCAATATATAGTTAATTAAATAGGCCTTCGCCCATTTAGTACTGAAGTAAATTGCAAGCAATTTGTAAATTCCGACATACTAAAACGCTGTTTTCTGACCATCAGAATTCTGTCAAAACTTTCCCAAGGTCCAGGAAATGGCATTTCAGAGACTCTAAATTTAAAAATTTCCTCGGGCCTTTGGCCCTCGTTCTCAATCCCCAATCAAAAAGAGATACCTACGGCACTGCATGCTTCTGTAATGCGTCTGTGCGTTAAATATGCGTATTTTTGTTTGTAAATTGCGTCTTCATTTTCCGGATAGCAAACACCTTTGTGGCTTCGTAGGCCATGAAATATTCGGAAATTTTTTTCGTCATTTGGAAATTTTTGGCCTACACCCCCAACTATACATGCTGGGCTACAGCCCTGCCCCCCCCCCTGTCGCCAACATTTTAGGTGCCCTTTTCATTCTAAAAGTGCCCCTTGAAACCGAGGCCCCCCCAACTTTTTTATGCTTCCTACGCCCCTGAGAATAGATCAGATCTCAGTTGCAGAAAATTTGATCTCAGTCAGATCATGAGCTCACTGTCAAAATAAGTTTCTCATACTGTATATAAAGAAATGACACAAGACATATTTCAAATATGAGAAGTTTGAAACAGAAACACAGATCCTCTATTAGAATTTGGGCCAATTTCCAACAGAATTAGAATACCAATTGGATTTTTTGTACAGTAAGAGGGGTTAATTAGAATAATTAATTATGTAGGAATTTCATGTTAGTTTACTGCCTATAGGCTTAGCAACACCTAAAGGCTTAGCGGTAAAGGCAAGTAATTACTGTATAGTGCAAAAGACCATGGCACATGTGGATAATTCACAATCGGGCGTGTACATTTGCCTCCGATTACGAATTATTGCCGAAAAAGGCTGCTTTCCAGTTAAGTGTAAAAACACATTAAATCATACACAGGTTTCTTACAAAACTTGAAAGTCTGTGAATGTCCTTGAATTTGAAAACAAAAATTAATTCGGACCCGCAGTAATTGGCTATTCGCTGTTGGGGTCACCCAGCCGTGGCCATGTACTGTATTTCATTATGTACGTTTGTTTTTGTCCTGTTATGTAATGTACTGTTTCATCAGCAAAGTTTATAAATTAAGCACTTGAAAGTCTTTGCCTTAGTTTATGGATATTTTCTGAAATTGTTTGACATTCAAAACGGACATTTTGTTGTCATTGAATTGATATTTCTATCCTTCCAAATTCTATTCTTCCAAATTTTATCCTTCTACTCAATTTGACAATTAGTTATTTCATAAGACATAAGTAAAATTAAAAAGGATTTTTTCCGTCCATACCACTGACCCAGAAATACTTAACCATACACACACTTGTGAAAAACTCTTAACTGGAAAACAGCCTTATTTTATTGCCAGACGCCAGTATTTTATATGCTTGTTCTTCAGCTATTGTTGATCTCCCAAGTTTCAACAAATCACAAACGTTATTAGGAAGTGTTTTTATCTTTATTCTTTAAAGGCAAAACGACTAGATCTTTCGTTAACTTTTTTTAACTTTTTAGCCCAGCTCATACTGCAAAAGTACTACAGGTGTATGTCACTTCACAATAATGTAATTAATTAATTTAATTCAAACAATTTAACAATGGTTCATTTCCCCCACCAGGTATGAGTTTACCAGAGGACTATCGCTGTTTCTTGCGTATACACAATGGTCAGAAAAACATCAATCGTCCAGGCGTGTTAGGATCAACACACATCGCTAATCATTTTAAGAGAGAAGCTATACTCAATGTAAAAGCAGCAACACTGAGTCTTGCACATATGCATGGAGGATTACGTGGATGTATACCCATCACATTATGTGTGATTAACACATGTGGACATTACATGGCCATTACCGAAGAGGCAGGTCACAAACATGGCCGTGTGTTTTGGCCTTCCCTTGATAATGAAACCATCAATCTTAATGGTGATGGCAGAATGAATTGTTTTATAATGGCAGATAATTTTACTCTGTGGTTTATATCCTATGCAGAGAGCCTGGTTAAAGAACATTATCCAGTTATAAGAGGTGAAATCTTTCCTTACAAATCTGCATCAGAACATACTGGTGATAATGACATTACAGTAAAGACGGCGACATGTTTCTTGCCAGAGCAGAGTAATGTTAACCCACCACATTTCTTCTTCACATACAGAATAACCATTTCAATGGATCAGTCTGTTCCCAAGGTGAGATACTAGAATTTATTGCATGTGTAATGTTTTGTCAATGGTTTGGATCGGTAATTACCATGCAACGGCTGCATTCATTGGTTGTTGTCCCACCTGAGCTACAACTGACAACTCAACAACATTTTTTTATTTAATAAACATATTTAGAATCATTTTCTCCAAGAACTAAAGCTCATCGAGGGAGATCATGACATATTAAAATTACTGTAGAGTACTGGCAATTTAAATAAAAAAGACACACAAATGAAAGAAGATAGTAAAGAAAAAGATAACAATAATAGATGGTTATGTTAGAGCTTAACAACAATTTATCCCAACTATCTGGCCATCATAAAACCACAATAATTGGCTACGAGCCTACGACCAGAAGAAAAACAAAACTTTTATTGAAAAATAATTTTCGACTGTAAGTTATTCAAAAATCGTTATTTTCTGACGAAGGCAGCTACATGCAGTCAAAAATTAATTTTAATTAAACATTTTGTTATATATGTATTATTGTACAACCAAGACAAAATTTCTATATTCCAGGACGGCAGTTGTAAACTAGAGACTCGTCATTGGTATATCACAGATGGTAATGGTGAAAAGGAGGAGGTTCATGGTGAGGCTGTTGTTGGTAGTTATCCCACGATGGTACCAGGTGGTAGACATGACTATGTTAGTTGTACCAGTTTTACGACACCTACAGGAACTATGGAAGGACATTATACTTTCAAATTTCTAAACAGGGAAGGAACAACCAACGCTAAAATTGCCCCGATGCATTTTAAAGCACCTCCCATTGAACTGGCGTCTGAGAGACAACGGAGACGAAATGCAAAATTGAATATCGCATCTTGCACCGACTCCGACTCTGATTGAACTGCAATTAGCAACAGCTTAAACATTGCGACTGTATAAGTCTTTATTTTTACGAAAACAGTGTTTTCGAATGTTGGACAACCGAATGAAGAATTTAAAACGTTAACCTGTTGTCCATTGCAAACGTATCGTAAATTGTAGCAGTCTGTGTTTCTTTATTTCGTGAGCAAAATTACAATACTTAGTAAGTCACTTTGGCTATAGAATCTCTTTAAGTGATTGAGACGTTGCGATTGAGAGGCTGTGATTAATGTCACATACACGAAAACGAGGCTCTTTAGCCAAAGTGACGTACTTTCTGGAAGGGTGTATTGAAGTGGAAAACCAACTCATATAAGTCTATTCCTCATAAGCCTATGGGAGGAAAATTCAGGGGAGCGGACACAAAATTGACCGACATCATGGGTTTATTGATAGTCATTTCATATGAATAAAAGGGAAATAGAAGGAACAGGTCTCATATACAGACGCGGAATGTTTTGTATGGAATAGACGCAAACACCACCGCCCCAACTACCAGCACGGTCGTTACGGTGGATGTTATAACCACTGATTGATATCAAGCTATCATCAATGTCCTTGTGTAGCCACGATTCTGTTATAGCCATGCACTAGGTCCATTGGGTTACCATCCAGAAGTACAGCAAATTCATCGATCTTGGTCAAAGCTTAGGAGTGTATGAGGCTAAAACCGACTAGTATAAATGAGTAGTAGTTTGCATAGGATTATTATGCCTCGCAGATATTAAATTATTAATATTCCGGCCGTTTCGCTTTGTTCTACGACTGCGGCGAGAAATTCTCACTGGTATTGCTAGGGCCATTATGAAATGGATTTCGCAAATAAATATGCCAATTAATCAATCAATGTTGTTCGATATTTTTTCATCTCATATTTCACTGAGGGCGGTTGTACGAAAACCGAATGGCGCAATCAATCAACGTCAGGAGAGATTGGAACATAATTATCGAAATGATGCATTCTCCAAAACAAGAAAAAGACCGTTTTAAAACAACCTGCATGTAACAACAAATATTTTATTGGTTTGGACAAGAAAAATTACACAACATTTGCTAACAGATGAATAATCAACTGTTAAGAGCGAAGGTCCACTAATATCGAGCATCAGCCGGTCACGCTCAAAGTTTCGATTTTGCTCATTTTTGGTTTGCAGGAAGGCATTACCAAGTAAACAAACGTAATGTAGTTTGTTTTTCAAAAAACCGCTAAAATTCTGAGAAATCCGAGAAAAACGATTCAACTGTCGGCGGCCTAAAAAATATGCAAATTTTCAATTGAATCGAACAGGTTAAAAAACAACTAACGCATGCAGAATTGGAAAAGATTTGAAAACTGTACGTTTGTAAATCGATGGAAGAGATGTAGCTAAAATTACAATCTACCGTTGCCACGCCAAAACCATTTTAACTAAGTGCCCCAGATTTTTTCTTCACGAAACGTACGCCATTAACTAATCAAATGTTCTTCTAGAACATATAAAAAAATTAGTTTGGGTTATTGTATTTAGAGTTCGTACGGAGGCCGTGAATATTGGGTATTTTCGCATATAGCGTGACTGAAATCGACAAATGTTTTGTTCCTTCCGGAAGTTCCGGTTGCTATTTTCTCATATTAAATGGTTGTTATTTTCATCGGGAATTAAAGCCGAAAATACATTTCCTTAAAAATGGCTATTATTAGCAATTTACATGGTTTTAGCAGTCACAGCAATAAGACTAAGTAGATAGTGCTATGACCGAGATAATTTCTGTACATTTTATACCGATTACATGGAGAGTTTTCAGCCTGGGCTGAATTTCAGCCCGGTAAACCGAGCCGAAGTAGCATCACGATTACATGGGCAGTTTGAACCTGGGCTGAGTTTTAGTCAGAGCAATATTTATTCCTTGTATAGTATTAAAACAAACCCGGGATGAAATGTCATCCCGGCCTGAAATCATACGATATCACGAAAGGCAATATTCCGCTTGTTTGAGCATTTAAAACGCCGATTAGTCGACTATTTGACTTGTGTAAGACTGTGGTTGCATATAAAATATGAAAGATAAGACGAAATGCAAAATAAAGCCATTTAAACGATTGTTTTTTTTTACCCTGGGCTGAAATTATTTGCAATTACATGGGATATTTCATCCCGGTTGACAGGGCTGAAAATCTCATCCTGGGTGACATAAACCGGATGAAAATTTCAACCCGGCCTGAATTTCAGCCCTGTCAACCGGGATGAAATATCCCATGTAATCGCAAATAATTTCAGCCCGGGCTAAAAAACAATCGTTTAAGTGGCTTTATTTTGCATTTCGTTTACACTTCGAAATTTTTTCCATATAATCGTAAAATTCATATTATATTGAATTTATAGGGGCCCGGGCTGAAATTTCATCCCTGTTTGCCAGGCTGAAATTTCATCCCGGGCTGAAAACCTCCACGTAATCGGCCCCTTACTTTAACTAAAGACAAAACTTAGCACATTTTCACTAAGCTATAAAAGAAGGATGACTTCGAAATTATTTTCAGTTTTTTTTAATTGTTAGTTTGCATGTGGTTTGGCTGAACATGCTCAGAGGACAGAGACAGAGAAATTGTAATAAAATTCAGAGGTGGTTAAAACTGAAACTTTCTGCTCAGTTTTATGGCCTTTTTCTCATTACATATTTCAGTTTGTTGGGTTTGTTTTTGCTATATTGCAGCTTGAAATCCTAAACACTTTTGTGGTGAAAAGTAAACTATCAGGTAAGAGCGCCGGTTTGTCTTGAGACAGCGATCGGGCGATGTAATTAACGTGTAAATTTCGTATCTGGAAAGTTTGATACTGCATGTCTAAAAATAGATTTTGCCAAGGTCTGGCCACAGAATAAAGATCAGTACCAGAAGGGCCACTCAGCGGTGCAACGTGTCGCCATTTTTCTATGCAAAAATATGCAGTTGACTGGCCAGAAGGCGGGGCCTTCAGCCAATACAGCGCGTTTATTGGCCAGAAAATGGAATCGACTGGCTAGGAAGATGGCGGCCAGGGTGACATAAACTTCAAAGCTTCCGACGTAAGTGGCCCTTCTGTGTGCCTTATTCTGTGGTCTGGCCGTCATGGATATAAAGTGCTCCTTTTTCGCAATAGTTGGTGGTCATTGTGGCCATGATACTAGAGTTAAAAACAAATCATCAGAATGCGTTCAGTTGTTAAGTTGTAATCATGATATTACAGGGAATAAATCGGAAAACATTGAGCAATTCGTAATATAATAGTTTTGTTTGTGGAAACACCACGTAAATTTATATACTGCAAAGCTTTCGATCCGTAAGCCCGGATCTTCATCAGTGCACATATTATTAGCACTGATGAAGATCCGGGCTTACGGATCGAAAGCTTTGCAGTAATAAACAGTGTGGCCAGATGTTTGTCAGCGGATTTTACTAAACCTTTGCTAACATTTTACTAAATAGGCCAAAATTTTACCAGATTTGGATTTTACCCATCCCACTCCTGGGGGGAGGGGGGGGGGGTTTGATGGACAGTATTGGATACTATCCATTAAATCCATATTTTTAAATGTAAGTTTGCAATTTCGAAATGAAATTCGTCATATGCCCAATTTTTAGCTGCGCGTGCTACTTCATGTTATTCGTTCAAAAGAGGCGACAAATTAAATGACGTACCTGAAGCATGCAATGAGCAAACAGAACACAGGCTCCGATTCAGAAGTGAGCCATCGCCACAGCATCAGGAAGGCATGTACTTTGCAGGGTTTTCTGGTCATCGTCAAACGTTTTAATAGAATTTTACCAAAAAAGTTACCAAATCTTGAATTTTAAGAAATTTTACCAAAATTTTACTAAAAAATCTTTTTTACCAAATTTCTATCAAAATTGTCGAAATTTTACCAAAAGTAAAAAAATATACTGAATATGGTCACACTGGTAATAAATTTATGTGGTGTTTCCACAAACAAAACTATTATATTTTTCGCCATGCAAACATACAAAGAAGTTATTAATACGTAATATATCCTGCACATCGATCTACTCTTGGAGCAGGGTGGAAACAGGTAGAAAACGAGAAATGCATAATTCCTGTGATTCTATCAAATATTTCTTTACCACTATTTCCATTGTTACTAGAAACGAGATGATAGAGACAACAGTCACGACAGGGAAATCGGGCAAAACACTGCCAAACAAATGTACTTCATTGACTTTGATTGGCAGCAATAAAAATAGTGTTAATGGATTTGCACGCAAATATTCCTAATTTTAAAAACTGCACTAATTTTGCGAGATATAAACAGAACCAAAAATATTGTGATTGTTCTATCAGGAGAGTAAATTTAATCGTACAGTACGGTGGCGCGCGTCGCCAATCGTGTCAGTTCTACTTGCTTCACCTGATGTTAGCTTCTTTAGAGACACTTCCTAAAAATGCTGTAACTGCTAAAACGCTGTGAGTTGCTAATAAAGGGTGCCTTTCTTTTTTAACGGCATCACATTTCTACACAAAACTCTCGCTTAGTCTTCTGATGCACTTGTAGTTTCGGGTTTAAATTCCGAATGAAAATATAAACGAATGAGAAAATAGCGACCGGAAGGAACAAACACTTGTCGATTTCAGTCACGCTATATGTCGAAAATACCGAATATTCACGGCCGCCGTACGAACTCTAAATAGAATAACCCAAACTAATTTTTTTATATGTTCTAGAAGAACATATAATTAGTTAATGACGTAAGTTTCGTGAGGAAAAAATCTGGGGCACTTAGTTAAAATGTTTTTTGCGTGGCAACGGTACATCGTAATTTTCGCTATTTGTGAATACCATACGATTCTAAATATCAGCTGTCAGGTTTTAATTAATAGCTAAAATTATTATTTTATGCCAAATCAAGTCTCAAACATCTCTTCTATCGACTTACAAACGTATAGTTTTCACATCTTTTTCCTACTTTGCGTGCGTTACTTGTTTTTGAACCTGTTTGATTCAACTGGAAATTTGCATATTTTTGAGGTCGCCGACAGCCGAACGGTTTTTCTCGGATTTCTCAGAATTTTAACGGTTTTTGAAAAACAAACCATATCACGTTTGTTTACTTGCTAATACCTTCCAGCAAACCAAAAATGAGCAAAATCGAAATTTTGAATGTGTCCGCGAATTCTCGATTTTGCTCCATTTTAGTGGACATCTGCTCTTAAAACTCAAATGTGCAGTCACCAAATTAACAAAAATATAACCTCAAAACAGTCTTCTCGTTTACTCGTTTTACTTGTGGATGCTCCAGATGCCAGAAATTACATACATGTCCAATACTCCCGCATTTCACGACTCGTTACAAGTTGTCACAAGTCGTGAAATCCATCGCAAGGTACAAGTTGATATAACTCGTCACTACTTCACGACTCGTTACAAGTTGTCACGAGTCGTGAAATCCATCGCAAGATACAAGTCGATATAACTCGTCACGAATTTCGTCACGAGTCGTAAAAACGCAAAAATAGTACCGGGTATCATCTCTTCTGAATTTACGAACTTGCTTACATGAAGTTTGCACTGCCTACTGCCTAGTCTTCATATGATGTTGTGCTGATGTGGTTCACGAATTTCGTGACGAGTCGTAAAAAGGCAAAAATAGTATCGGGTCTCATATCTTCTGAATTTACCTTCCCTGTAAGCCCTGCCGTAATATATATTCATGCCTGTTCTTCAAAAATGCAGTCTACAAGTATACTTCGGCATTTTTTACTTCCTTGAATTTGGTATCTTTATATAAAGTCATATCAGTGGATATTCTATACGATTGTATAGAATATTCATGCATCATACGATATCTATATATTGTGATCATGCCTCGTTCTTCAAAAACCACTCTGCAAGTATACTTTGGCATTGAGCGATTGCGCGTATACAATTTGGCATTGCTAGCTTCACTGAAGCTTGTATATATATTTATATTTACCGACGAGTCGTAAAAAGGCAAAAATAGTATCGGGTATCATATCTTCTGAATTTACCTTTCCTGTAAGCCCTGCCGTGAATATATTCATGCCTGTTTTTCAAAAATGCAGCGGTCTACAAGTATACTTATACTTCGGCATTTTCTGCTTCATTGAATTTGGTATCTTTATATAAAGTCATATCAGTGAATATTCTATACGATTGTATAGAATATTCATGCATCATACAATATCTATATATTGTCATCATGCCTCGTTCTTCAAAAACCACTGTGCAAGTATACTTTGGCATTGAGCGATTGCGCGTATACAATTTGGCATTGCTAGCTTCACTGAAGCTTGTATATATATTTATATTTACCGACGAGTCGTAAAAAGGCAAAAATAGTATCGGGTATCATATCTTCTGAATTTACCTTTCCTGTAAGCCCTGCCGTGAATATATATTCATGCCTGTTTTTCAAAAATGCAGCGGTCTACAAGTATACTTATACTTCGGCATTTTCTGCTTCATTGAATTTGGTATCTTTAGGCCTATATAAAGTCATATCAGTGAATATTCTATACGATTGTATAGAATATTCATGCATCATACAATATCTATATATTGCGATCATGCCTCGTTCTTCAAAAACCACTGTGCAAGTATACTTTGGCATTGAGCGATTGCACGTATACAATTTGGCATTGCTAGCTTCACTGAAGCTTGTAGCTATATATCTTTATATTTACCGACGAATTGTAAAAAGGCAAAAATAGTATCGGGTATCATATCTTCTGAATTTACCTTTCCTGTAAGCCCTGCCGTAATATATATATATTCATGCCTGTTTTTCAAAAATGCAGCGGTCTACAAGTATACTTATACTTCGGCATTTTTTGCTTCATTGAATTTGGTATCTTTATATAAAGTCATATCAGTGAATATTCTATACGATTGTATAGAATATTCATGCATCATACGATATCTATATATTGTGATCATGCCTCGTTCTTCAAAAACCACTATGGAAGTATACTTTGGCATTGAGCGATTGCGCGTATACAGTTTGGCATTGCTTTAGCTTCACTGAAGCTTGCATGTATGTCTTTATATTTAACGAGTGCTCCCTTATATATCGGTTAAACACTTGTATGGTGATAAAATCCTAAATAAGCCATATCAGTGAATATTCTATACGGTTCTGTATAGAATATTCATGGATCATGCACACAATATATATATTCTCATTATGCCTCGTTCTTCAATGAACCCAGTATGAAAGTATACTTTGGCATTGAGCAATTGCGCGTATACAGTTTGGCATTGCTACTTGCTAGCTCACTGAAGCTTGCATGTATATCTTTATATTTAACACGTGCTCCTTTATATATATCGGTTGAACACTTGCATGGTGAGAAAATCCTAAATAAACGATATAAAACTTCACCGACGTCCTTCATTACATAATGGGCCATTTACTGATTATGTTAGCTTAAAATGTTAAGAATATTAGCATGCATGCAACCAACATGTATTGTGTAAAAAACACGATAAGCCAGGAATTTGGGTTATGACTATATGCATGCATACACCAGTGTTGGCTGGGTGCACTCTTAAGTTCTTCACGACTCGTGAAACATTCCTTACTAGTTGTAACGAGTCGTGAAATTTCACGGATTTAACGAGTCGTACGAATTTCGTGAAGTTCACCACTTGGCTGGGTGTACTCTTAAGTCCTTCACCACTCGTGAAACATTCATTACAAGTTGTAACGAGTCGCGAAATTTCACGGATTTAACGAGTCGTACGAATTTCGTGACGTTCACCGCTTGGCTCCTGCACTTTTAAGACCTTCACGACTCGTGAAACATTCATTACAAGTTGTAACGAGTCGCGAAATTTCACGGATTTAACGAGTCGTACGAATTTCGTGACGTTCACCGCTTGGCTCCTGCACTTTTAAGACCTTCACGACTCGTGAAACATTCATTACAAGTTGTAAAGAGTCGCGAAATTTCACGGATTTAACGAGTCGTACGAATTTCGTCAGGTTCACCACTTGGCTGGGTGCACTCTTAAGTTCTTCACGACTCGTGAAACATTCCTTACAAGTTGTAACGAGTCGTGAAATTTCACGGATTTAACGAGTCTTACCAATTTCGTGAAGTTCACCACTTGGTCTGGGTGCATTCTTAAGTCCTTCACGACTCGTGAAACATTCATTACAAGTTGTAACAAGTCAGCACTTGGCTGGGTGCACTCTTAAGTCCTTCACGACTCGTGAAACATTCATTACAAGTTGTAACAAGTCGTGAAATTTCACGGATTTAACGAGTCGTACGAATTTCGTCAGGTTCAGCACTTGGCTGGGTGAACTCTTAAGTCCTTCACGACTCGTGAAACATTCCTTACAAGTTGTAACGAGTCGTGAAATTTCACGGACTTAACGAGTCGTACCTGTACGAATTTCGTGACGTTCACCGCTTGGCTCCTGCACTTTTAAGTCCTTCACGACTCGTGAAACATTCATTACAAGTTGTAACGAGTCGCGAAATTTCACGGATTTAACGAGTCGTACGAATTTCGTTAAGTTCACCACTTGGCTCCTGCACTCTTAATTCCTTCACCACTCGTGAAACATTCATTACAAGTTGTAACCGGTCGTGAAATTTTACGGATTTAACGAGTCGTACGAATTTCGTGAAGTTCACCGCTCTTAAGCTTCTTAAGTCCTTCACCACTAGTGAAACATTCATTACAAGTTGTAACCAGTCGTGAAATTTTACGGATTTAACGAGTCGTACGAATTTCGTGAAGTTCACCCCTCTTAAGCTTCTTAAGTCCTTCACCACTCGTGAAACATTCCTTACAAGTTGTAACGAGTCGTGAAATTTCACGGATTTAAAGAGTCGTACGAATTTCGTCAGGTTCACCACTTGGCTGGGTGCACTCTTAAGTTCTTCACGACTCGTGAAACATTCCTTACAAGTTGTCACGAGTCGTGAAATTTCACGGATTTAACGAGTCTTACCAATTTCGTGAAGTTCACCACTTGGTCTGGGTGCATTCTTAAGTCCTTTACGACTCGCGAAACATTCATTACAAGTTGTAACAAGTCAGTAATTGGCTGCGTGCACTCTTAAGTCCTTCACGACTCGTGAAACATTCATTACAAGTTGTAACAAGTCGTGAAATTTCACGGATTTAACGAGTCGTACGAATTTCGTCAGGTTCAGCACTTGGCTGGGTGAACTCTTAAGTCCTTCACGACTCGTGAAACATTCCTTACAAGTTGTAACGAGCCGTGAAATTTCACGGATTTAACGAGTCGTACGAATTTCGTGAAATTGACCACTTGGCTGGGTGCAGTCTTAAAGTCCTTCACGACTCGTGAAACATTCCTTACAAGTTGTCACGAGTCGTGAAATTTCACGGATTTAACGTGAAACATTCCTTACAAGTTGTAACGAGTCGTGAAATTTCACGGACTTAACGAGTCGTACCTGTACGAATTTCGTGACGTTCACCGCTTGGCTCCTGCACTTTTAAGTCCTTCACGACTCGTGAAACATTCATTACAAGTTGTAACGAGTCGCGAAATTTCACGGATTTAACGAGTCGTACGAATTTCGTGAAGTTCACCACTTGGCTCCTGCACTCTTAAGTCCTTCACCACTCGTGAAACATTCCTTACAAGTTGTAACGAGTCGTGATATTTCACGGATTTAACGAGTCGTACGAATTTCGTGAGGTTCACCACTTGGCTTGGTGCACTCTTAAGTCCTTCACGACTCGTGAAACATTCCTTACAAGTTGTAACGAGTCGTGAAATTTCACGGATTTAACGAGTCGTACGAATTTCGTGAAGTTCACCACTTGGCTGGGTGCACTCTTAAGTCCTTCACGACTCGTGAAACATTCCTTACAAGTTGTAACGAGTCGTGAAATTTCACGGATTTAACGAGTCGTACGAATTTCGTGAAGTTCACCACTTGGCTGGGTGCAGTCTTAAGTCCTTCACGACTCGTGAAACATTCATTACAAGTTGTAACGAGTCGCGAAATTTCACGGATTTAACGAGTCGTACGAATTTCGTTAAGTTCACCACTTGGCTCCTGCACTCTTAAGTCCTTCACCACTCGTGAAACATTCATTACAAGTTGTAACCAGTCGTGAAATTTTACGGATTTAACGAGTCGTACAAATTTCGTCAGGTTCACCACTTGGCTGGTGCACACTTAACTCATTCACGACTCGTGAAACATTCTTTACAAGTTGTCACGAGTCGTAAAATTTCACGGATTGAACGAGTCGTACGAATTTCGTGACGTTCATCGCTTGGCTCCTGCACTTTTAAGTCCTTCACGACTCGTGAAATATTCCTTACAAGTTGTAACGAGTCGTGAAATTTCACAGATTTAACGAGTCGTACGAATTTCGTGAAGTTCACCACTTGGCTCCTGCACTCTTAAGTCCTTCACCACTCGTGAAGCATTCATTACAAGTTGTAACCAGTCGTGAAATTTTACGGATTTAACGAGTCGTAGGAATTTCGTGAAGTTCACCACTTGGCTGGGTGTACTCTTAAGTCCTTCACGACTCGTGAAACTTTCATTACAAGTTGTAACGAGTCGCGAAATTTCACGGATTTAACGAGTCGTACGAATTTCGTGAAGTTCACCACTTGGCTCCTGCACTCTTAAGTCCTGCACCACTCGTGAAACATTCATTACAAGTTGTAACCAGTCGCGAAATTTCACGGATTTAACGAGTCGTACGAATTTCGTGAAGTTCACCACTTGGCATGGCTGGGTGTACTCTTAAGTCCTTCACCACTCGTGAAACATTCCTTACAAGTTGTAACGAGTCGTGAAATTTCACGGATTTAACGAGTCGTACGAATTTCGTCAGGTTCACCACTTGGCTGGTGCACTCTTAAGTTCTTCACCAGTCGTGAAACATTCTTTACAAGTTGTCACGAGTCGTGAAATTTCACGGCTTTAACGAGTCGTACGAATTTCGTCAGGTTCACCACTTGGCTGGTGCACACTTAACTCATTCACGACTCGTGAAACATTCTTTACAAGTTGTCACGAGTCGTAAAATTTCACGGATTTAACGAGTCGTACGAATTTCGTGAAGTTCACCACTTGGCTGGGTGCACTCTTAAGTCCTTCACGACTCGTGAAATATTCCTTACAAGTTGTAACGAGTCGTGAAATTTCACGGATTTAACGAATCGTACGAATTTCGTGAAGTTCACCACTTGGCTGGGTGGAGTCTTAAGTCCTTCACGACTCGTAAAATATTCCTTACAAGTTGTAACGAGTAGTAAAATTTCACGGATTTAACGAGTCGTACGAATTTCGTGAAGTTCACCACTTGGCTGGGTGCACTCTTAAGTCCTTCACGACTCGTGAAATATTCCTTACAAGTTGTAACGAGTCGTGAAATTTCACGGATTTAACGAGTCGTACGAATTTCGTGAAGTTCACCACTTGGCTGGGTGGAGTCTTAAGTCCTTCACGACTTATAAAATATTCCTTACAAGTTGTAACGAGTCGTGAAATGCTGCTGTATTGGACAACCATCTACGTTCCACTTCACAACAATCTTCGTATTCATCTCTTTTTCTACTTTGTTCAGGTACAACACACGGTACTCGTCCATCTTTAATATCTACATGGTCAGTAGTCATCTTTAATATTCTTCAAAACCCGAGTCTAAAAAATTAAACAAATTTACCGTCGTATATCAGCCAAAATATCCTCTAGTAATGTAAAACTTATAAAAACTTTTGATTGATTTGCAACCATTCTAATAATATCCCATATATTCTTAGAACCATCATATAATGTTTCAAGAAGTACGTCATTTAACAATTCACAAAGCGTTAAATCTTCAAAAAGCACATTTCTTGTTATAAACGTTACGGGTACACTTAATCTCTTTCGATATGTTGTACGCACAGTTATATCAACCATTGCCACATCATAAGTATTAATACCGTACACTTTACGACGCACTTTACCCGTCAATGTATATTTTATACTCGTAAAATACAAATCATTGCAATACCAAGATAAACTTGATCCCAACACCATTCTATTCGGTACTAATGTTCTATGCAATAACTTTGTTAATGCAGACTCGTATTGCAAACCCTCCAGTGCACGTATAAATTTCAATATTGTCGAACATATAACAAAATCAGCATTACCTTCCATCGTTGTTCCTAGCTGACGAGCAATTTCCACAACCACGTCCAAACATTCATCGGTGCATTTCAACCAATATTGCACAAATAACAGAAACAATAATACAAGCAAGAAAGATAACAAAAATTCTCTAGGCTCCTGTGTAATTTTTCGTAACGCATGACGGGTCAAAAGTCGTAATCTTGTCAATAATTCTTTCATAACTAAAATAAACATGTAAATCATTATTATAACAAATATATTCCCAAAGGGTAATCCCTTAGCGTCCCTACACAAGCATAAAAATAAATCTACATGTCCATAAAAGGTAATCGACTTCATTTCACCACACACATCGAATAAACAGACACTTAAATTTTCGGTCAATTTATTCACCAAAATGGGTTCGACACAGCAACAACAAGACCTACAGCTGTTCTTAAATTATCAAGGAATTCAAGACAACGATCCAAATCGATTTTTTCACATTCAACAATTCACAGACTTTCAGTTCTTCAGACTAAACAACCCAAATTATACATCATTCGATAAAGCATACATCAAGTGGTTACAAGTACCTAAAATGAATCTAATGCAGCCAAATTTTCCCGATATTAACCACTTCGCCAGTTATCCACCAACAAACTACTATCCCAATGATCTACTCAATATTATAAACCCAACGGCGAACGAAGAATATTTACTCAACGATTCATCGACGACGACAACTAAAATTCTAGAAACAGGAAATACGGCAACTATCGACAAGCAACCAATACAACCCACACCACCATTACCCACACCTAACCCACTTGCATCACCCACGTCATCACAATCACCACCATCACCTGAAAAACCCGCCCCTATCGGCGTACGATTTGGAAAAGACATAGCAAATCTCAAGGAAAGTCTACAGGGTCAAAAACGCATAGCTGGAAAACGCCCTCCGGGTAGACCCAATAAACACATACACCTAACACGAATTGCCGATGACAATTCCGATGAAGAACGTATAACATCGCAAGATATCGTTCTACTATGCCTAGATGGTACTGAAAAAAACGAAAATCGATACTAAGCACATGCAACGAAACCCTAGAGACGTATTATATAAAACATTACAACATGTATCTGTACATTGCCGAACAACGAGAAAAAGCTTTAGAAACAATAAAAAACAAAAAAGAAGAGCTAGAAAAGCTATATCATCTCGAAAAACTTTCAACCGAAGCACTAAGAGAACGTAAAAACAAAAAAATAGAAAAAAGAATCTTGTAAATATATTATATGCTATATTAATAAACGATACAAAAAACCAATAATTTCCATAATTTTATACCCGCAAACACCCGACAAGCCCGAAACCACGCCGATAAAAGCCCGCGAACGTTCGAATTCCCTTCAGTTCGGTCAACCAAGGCTTAGGGAGAACATCTCGCCCCATTCCCCCACTTGCAAAAACCGTTCTCGTCAGAACGCCCACACCCCCACCCGCATATATGAATAAATTAAACACAACATTCCAGCAAACCACGTGACCTCCCAAACACCCCCGTCCGTAGAGCCATGACCACGCCCAACCACGCCCTTTTTGGCACCGCCGCGTAATACTATTCCCAGTTATCAAAAACAGGTTCCCACACCCCCTCTTCTTTTTATATGATATTATATATACACTACTACAGTTCATCTTTCAAGTAAATCATCAACGGTGGCCACAATACCCCCGTATAATGTTCCTGGTTTAATAGCATCATCTAGTGTGGGCATCATACACTCGTCAGCAGTTCCCCTTTTAAAGAAATCGCGAACTTTGCCCACAGTTCCTTCTTCAATGACGTCAACCAGTTTGGCAACAATACCTTCGTCTGCAGTTCTGCCTTCAATGACGTCATCCAGTGTTGCCGCAATACCCTCCTCTGGAGTTTATCTCTCAATAACGTCATCCATAATACCGTCGTCTGCGGTACCTCATTCAATGACCTCATTCAGTTTTGTCAGAATACCCTCGATTGGATTTCATCGTTCAATAACGTCGTTTACTGTGTCCATAGTACCTTCGTCCATACTTTATCTTTCAACGACGTTCTCCAGTGTGGTCACATAACCCTCGTCCGCAGTAACTCATTCAAAGAAATCAACTGTGGCAAAAATACCCTCGTCTGCAGTTCCTTCTACAAAGAAATCATCAACTGTGGCCACAATACCCTGGTCTACATTTCCATTCTCAAAGAAATCAACAACTGTGGCTACAATACCCTCGTCTGCAGTTCATCTTTCAAAGAAATCATCAACTGATGCCATAATACCTTCGTCTGCAGTTCATCTTTCAACAAAATCAACAACTGTGGCCACAATACACTCGTATAAAGTTTCTGGTTCAATAACATCATCTATTGGGGCATCATGCACTCGTCAGCAATTCCCCTTTCAAAGAAATCGCGAACTGTGATCTGAAATCGCGAACTGCTGCCAAAATGGCGTATTCATGGGATAAACGCGGTGTGAGGGGACACTGGTGTTCGTATAGGGATCATAGCGACCAAAACATGCGGCGTAAACTGTGATTATAATAGTATATTCCGAGATGCGGCAATGCCAATGATGCTCAATGCGATGAAGCTTTGAGTAAAAAATTTAATAATTTTAGTTAAGTGATATTCTTGCTGAGGATAGTGTATGTATAATAGTTAATAAAAGTATAGACTCATAGAGTAACGAATCCTATACGCGTAATTGGCAAGTAATTAAGGAAGGAGTTATTTAGCTGGCCTCAGAGTGACACAAGGTAACAAAGGAACGGTTTTACTAATACTAACCCTATTCCAAATACTCTAACCCTAACCTAACCCTACTCCAAGTTTGTTTCTAAACCAATCATGAAGAAAAAAGTTTTGACGAAATGTCATTCTGAGGTCAGCGAACTAACCTTTCCCTTCGAGTAAGGAAGCAAAAAACTTTAAAATCTTATGTTTTGTCATTCGTGTTGAAGATTACCACAAACCGACACAAACACAGTTTTTATACAGCATTCCCTCGACAATCTGACATCATATATCAATAGGAACAAAACCAATTAGACTTTCTCACGCCGCCAATTTTGGGTGGCATTTCGATCAGCCGAAGTCTGCGAGAAAAGTCCACATAACAGCGACTTTTTATAATTTTTTGGACGAATGATGATAAATTTGCTTTGTAAATGGTTAGTTTATTTTGAAAAATTGCTTTTCACGTCGTTTTAATTGCCCGCATTGGTTAACGAGAATTGGATGCCACCCAAAAATGGTGGATATTCGTCATCGTGAGAAGGTCTGAGAAAGGCTAATTCATTGATGTTTGCGATTGCATCATGGCAAACGTTGTTTCAAAACTGGGCGGATGAAGTTGTAAAAAGTTATAACGTGAATTACAAAATCTTGAGTATTTAAATGCAAGAAATTCATTGATAAACATTCTTCTCGGAAAACACAGAATAAATGCTCTTCCGAGGCTTCGGAAACGCAAGGTTTTTCTGGAGGAGCATGCCCTCAACCCCCTTGGTTGAGCTTCTCCCCCCCCCCCAATAATAACAATTTGCTTTAGACGGCACTGGTCAGTAGAATCGCTACAGAGGCGTAAAGCCCGTTTTCCACTAGGCGAATTTGTTTGCAGGTTAAGTTTGGAATTAGTTCACTGACGTATGTCGTTGATCATAAGCATAGTCTCAAAGTACAAAGTAAGGCTTGTGATTTTGCAATGCTTTTTATTTCAATTTCAATTTCAACAAACAATGAACTTATTATAATATGTTACTGTTCATCAATTAATAAAGAAAATAATACATATATAATTATCTATCTAATGTCTTGAATAATTTCGGATCCCTTAAAGGCATCCCTTTCCACATGTTCGTTGTATCACAGCAGAAGGATTGCATTCGGGTCCTTGGCAATTTTGCAAACCACGCTTTACACAGCTGTCAAACCATGCGAATTGACAACAGCTGAAGGGTCATCACTTTCCAAAGTACGTCGCCTGTCATTCATGCATGTTGGGCAACCTCTTGCCCTGAATGAGTACATGAAATACTTGTTGCTGTTTTTGACATCGCATACACCCTTTTGATTCGGGTCACAACCCAAATTGATACAATATAGTTTGCAATGTGCAAGCGCTCGTCCGCAACAGGCACTGCATTTTGCACCCCCGATGTTGTAGTTGCATATATCCCGTACGTCCTTCGTTGATGACGCGCTTGTTGCCAAAACAACCACTGTCATTACAACAGCTATCAAGATTTTCATTCCTGACGTCTTCATCTGAAAGATACAAATGTTTTAGTATATAAACATTGATGTAACCTGAAAGTCAGCGCGCACCCCCTTCTGCCCGATTCTCCCTTATAGCGTAAAGCGGGAAAACATGATATACCTGGTATTCAGGCTAGAATTTTTGGGCAGCAAATTAGTAGATTCTCGTTTAGATCGATCTCAGTTCGCATTCTTGCATTCACATTGAAATCGCTTTGCCATGGATCGGTCTGAGAACGATCTAACTCGCTAGTGTGAACAAAGTCTAAAATCACTAGGACCTTTGCAGCCACTATTGATTACAAGATTGATTATATAGGTGACGTCACAAAATTGTATAATTAAGGGATAATGCTGGCTGTTTAATAGGTTCCGTACATCCTTACTACGAGAGTTCATCGAATATTTTGAGTCGATACAATTAAAGTAGTTCGGAAACATCTTATTGCTGATGTCAGCATTATTCTCAGAGGCTGAACACAAGTCATCTTATCACACTTTAAAGAATAAATAAAAAGCTGCCAAAGAGCTCAATTGTACTTTTTAAATAAACAACCAAAACGACCATTATTGTTACTATCAATAATTTGTGTCTGAAAACGAGGATAAGGAGTGCTAATTCCTTTAAAAAATAATTTTTAACCTTTCGAACGCGTTCGTCCTATGCTTTTATATCTGAAAATGTAATACACTCTGCATGGTGCGTGAAAATGACGCAAGAGCTCATGACGAAATTCGTGTGACCGCAAAATAGATAGGAGTTTCCCATGTCATTTATTGGCAACGGTTTCGCAAAGGCCATGTTTAGTAATTTGCAACCTGGATCACTTTTATGGAGAGATTTTTTGTGTAAATAATGAATTTTTTGTAAATAATGAAATGTTTACGCGGAGGCTAGTGGAACATGGGGGCGGTGAACGCAGACAGTGAGACATTTTAACACCCATGCATAGCCAAACCACAAATGCAAAGATCACATGTTTTCGCAAAATTCATAAATAATCCATGAAGGTTAAGTTATGGGAAATATTATGTTGTGCCCATATCTATGTTTATTTGTTGGAAAGCGGTACATTAATGTGCGATTATTTTGCCTAGATTGTGAACTAAACTGTGGGTGTTTACAGTATTTCTTGCTTCAAAAGAAAACGTTCGCCTTGTGTATACGTTTTCTGACAGGCAAACGTTTTTTTTAATATCTCGCAAGAGAACTTCGTGATTAATATGATACACATTGTAAAAATTCAATGGACAGCATTTTTGTATATAGACTGATTTTTTGGGTTATAGGCAATGAAATTCAAGTCTGTTCATACAGAAAGAACTCGTTAAAATAAGTCATTTCACAACTTTTCTTTATCTTTTTCGTTCTTGAGACATTTTAGGTTGTTTAATATGCAAATCTATGACGCTTCACCACTGATCTGAAATAAGACTGGATAACGCATCTATAGTATACAAAAGTGAAGCCGGAAGTCACCGACCGCCACCCGATTCTGGGGCCCCACTTTTGTATAGATTTGTATTACAGACGGTAGTTTTTCGCGTTTTTTGCCTTGGCTACGTTTCCGATCGAGCCAATTTTACAATCACAACGATAAAAGCATACAAGAAGAATTTTGAGCAAAAAGTCATTTAGTAGTATTTTCGAGTATTTTGGCTTTATAACGCCGCGAAACGGGATTTACAACTCTGAAGGAGTGGAGAGCCTCAGACTTTGTTTATCAACACGAGCTCGTTTTGCTACTTTCATACAAAATCAACTCAAAATATACAAGAATTATTGTTACTGGACGAATATTCTCACGAAATTTGAAGAAATGAAGCAGCTCCATTGTAAACGAAAGCGTACAGAGGTTAGTTTTAAAATACCTTGAGGCTACTTCCATAATTATATGAATTAAAATAACTTATTTTTCACCCTGCTCGGTTTCCTTTGTTCTTATCGGGAAATATATTCAATATTCACCTCTAATCAATTTCCGTTTAATAAGCCCTCTAATATTCACCTGCAATTAATAATCCCCTCTAATATTCACCTGCAATGTCTTTGCAGCACAAGAAATGAGAAAAAAACAACATAACGAAGGCAATATGGCATTGAGAATTATTTCTATTCTGACTCTTTAACGCGACTTCGCAATGTGAAAAATAAGTACGTTATTTTGAGGTACCTCGGGGATATGTGTTTATTCACCTCGGCGCTGCGCGCCTCGGTGAATAAATCACATATCCCCTCGTTGCCTCAAAATAACCTATACATATTGAGTCGTTTATAATTTGGATTAAAAATATTTCATTGTCACTTGTCTTCCTACTTTAAAACATATAAAACTTCTCGACAAGTCGCCTAGGAATGCTTTTCACAAAATTGACATTTAAAACTTTCCTTATTAAATTCGCATAATTATAAAAGTAGCCTCAAGGTATTTTAAAACTAACCTCAGTACGCTTTCGTTCACAATGTAGCTGCTTCATTTCTTCAAGTTTCCTGAGAATATTCGTCCAGTAAACAGTAATTATTTGTATATTTTAAGTTGATTTTGTATGAAAGTAGCAACGAGCTCGTGTTGATAAACAAAATCTAACCTCTGTACGCTTTCGTTCACAATATAGCTGCTTCATTTCTTCAAATTTCGTGAGAATATTCGTCCAGTAAAAATAATTCTTGTATATTTTTATAATCTGAGTTGATTTTGTATGAAAGTAGCAAAACGAGCTCGTGTTGATATTAAACAAAGTCTGAGGCTCTCGATCCACTCCTTCAGAGTTGTAAATCCCGTTTCGCGGCGTTATAAAGCCATAATACTCCAATTTTTTTGCTCAAAATTCTTCTTGTATGCTTCTATCGTTGTGATTGTAAAATTGGCCCGATCGGAAACGTAGCCAAGGCAAAAAACGCGAAAAACTACCGTCTGTAATACAAATCTATACAAAAGTGGGGCGCCAGAATCGGGTGGCGGCTGGTGACTTCCGGTGTCACTTTTGTATACTATAGATGCGTTATCCAGTCTTATTTCAGATCAGTGCGCTTCACATGCTGGTAAAACAGGATCGTAGCGACCGGGGGGTGTGGGGGGTGCAACACTCCCCCTAATAATTGCTCATGAGCAATTTCAGGTAGATTTCAAGTAGATTTTTAGGTAAATTCAGGTAATTTTCCAGAAGATTTTTAGGTAAATTTAGGTAAGTCTCAGAGCATAAGGAAATGAATGGGCAAAAATAACTATATCCGCGTAAAAATTTTTGATCTGATTTTCGTAAAAATGATGATATCTCCAGAAAAAATTTTGTATTTTCCTAAAATTTATGATATGTCCGGAAAATTTTTTGTATGTTTGCGAAAATTAAAATATCTTCGGAAAATTTATTGTATATCTGGAAAAATATTTTGAACCCCCCCCCCTCGCCAACAATTTTGGGGGATAATATGAATTAGCGACTGAAATGTTCTCGGCATGCATGCGTCGCAAAATCAGGTAAAAACGTGAAGTTGGAAAAATTCACTAAACCAAAGGCAAAGTCCTCGCAACGGTCCTGTGGTAAATATTATCTATCTCAAACTCATTAATAATTCATAAGTAAATTAGCCAACATATTGCTTTGTTTTGCTCACATGATAATACTAGATACCTGGTGAAGTATATTGATCCAATCCTAGGACTGAATCATTATTAATTCACCTCACTTTAAGGGGTAATTTATTCGTACGAGATATTATGCACCTATCAATGTTAAGCCCCAGAGGGGGGGGGGGGGTCGGGCATATGTGGGGTATTTGATCATCAATTGCATCCCCACCCTGGGGATTTTGATCAGCATTTTGGCCCCAAGTTGGGGCAATTTGAACCAATTAACCTTTATTAATATAGTATTTATTGCAATTTATTGCAAAATAGTGGGGCATTTGACCAATATTTATTGCCCGACGGTGGGGCATTTGATTGAAAATTTGCTCAGAAAATCAAATGCCCCACTTATGCCCGACCCCCCCCCGCCCCTCTGGGGCTTAACATTGTTAGGTGCATTATAATATTTCAAATCCGACTATGAGAACTGGCATTTTGATCCTCGGCTTCGCCTCGATCAAATTGCGCGGACTTGAATTCTAGTCCAGTCCTCATAGTCGGATTTGCCGAAATATTACATAGGCCTACTCTGGGACCTAAAGTCGCCGTAATTTTGGGCGACTTCAAGCGACTTAAGGCGACTTTAGGAAAATGCCACGAAATCGAGTGGCAATTTTGGGCGATTTTAGGCGACTTTGGGCGATTTTAGGCGACTTTGGGAGATTTTAGGCGACTTTAGGCAAAGTCGAGGACATGTCTTATTGGCATTGGTTAAGTTTAGTCTGCTCAAAAGAAACCTCATTAGACTCTGACCAGTTCACTAACAAAATTATCTTCAAGGGGGCACATAGTTGCGGGAACCACCGAGTATTTTCATAAAATACAATACAACGCTAACTCCAAATAAAGTAAGCATTTTTATTCAACGTTTCGACTTTATTTAGTCATCATCAGGAATGATTGTATTGCATATGCAAGCGTTATATATACTCTAAGTATGTAATTTGATAGTATTAAAAGAAAACCGATAGTTCTCTTGAAGTTCTTGATGCTTTAGTGTCATGATTAAGTTCCGGTTTTTGTCTATGAATGGCGAGTTATTTGAACAGCAGATAGGGGTAAGCACTGGTCAAATCTGCTGTTCAAAGAAGCACTCGCCATTCATAGACAAAAACCCGGAACTTAATCATGGCACTAAAGCACCAAGAGAACTATTAGTTTTCTTTTATTACTATCAAATTACATAGAGTATATACAACGCCTGCATATGTCTCGGCATATGTAATATAATCATTCCTGATGATGATTAAATAAAGTCGAAACGATGAATAAAAATGCTTACTTTATTCAGAGTTACTGTTGTATTGTATTTTGGGACCCATAGATGATTTAGATTTTAATAATTAACAGTATACAATTAGTACAATTCAAATCATATGAATTAGTACTATTAGTGAAATGAAAGCAAGTACATATTTCCCCATGAAATAAAAATGTATGGGTGCTGTGCACTGTGACATATTCCTTCAAAATCAAAGTGCTCAGTTTAATTTTCAAAATCAAAGTGCTCAGTTTGACAGCATTTTAATTAACCTTCAAAAAACAGTAAAGAAACAAATATATTTTTAATATGAACGGTATTCCTAAACTAAAGGCAGTACTCGTGAATTTTACAAATCATATTTACCTATTTCTTAATGATTCTATTTGCACACCCCTGTCTTTGGTCTTTTAATACTGTAATGGGTATACATTTCAGCCATTGCAACCTGCCTAATACACATTTGTTGCTGGAGAAGGCCAATTTTGCACTCAAGTATTTTATTTGCAATCCATTCGAACAATTTGGCTCGATCCATAGATATTTTCTGTATTTCTTTCATGGTTGTATAAATATTAATAAGCTGTTTACGCTGTACAGGAGTATACGGATTCGCTTGTTTCGTCGGACACCAACACTTGCCGTTCAGGAGCTGAGCCGAATGCTTGCCTACAAATTTTATCCCCTTCACAATCTTTGTTTTATTTTATCGTATAGTCGCAATTTTCAAGTATTCGGGGGTATTCTGAAACTGAAAAACTGGGTGGCGTGCGAATCTTGTAGAGACTACATCGGCCTAGGCGTAGAGCTATTAAGTAAACAGGGCCTAAATTAATTTAGTAGCTTCATTTAATTGTTTGTCTTGCTTTTATTTGTCAGTACAGAATATTGTAAATTAAAATATTACTACAATGCAATACGCGCAGTATTTCATCAGACATCTCCACTAATAAATACTGTACAAGGAAAGCTACAGCTTAAATAATAGTAGACGTTTCTTGTTTTGCCAGGAAACATCACAGCTCACTTCGACACGGCATTTCAGTTTAGTAACCGGCCAAGGCGAAAGTAAATCATGCAGTCGGGAAAACGCACTGATCTGAAAGAAAACGTCTTACTTTGAAAGATTATTTTGCAACTCATACTCGTACACACAAGAATCATAAAAATACAAATGTTGAATTGTTATTCTAACTGTCAAGTTCAGTTATTTTTAGACAATATGGTGTTAGCCAATCAGAATGCAAAATTGACCGGCCCGGACCAGGGCTTCCTCGTGTCTCGCCTCGTCCTCACACTGAAGCCCTGGGAACGAGGTTGGGGACAATTGAAATATTTCATCACTTATTATAATGGCAGATAAGATTTAAAACAGGGCTGTACACAGCGGGGAGTGCAGCAGGGCAAGTGCTGCCCACCCCCGCACCGAGAAAATTTAACTAACTTTATAATGTGATCATGTTGTAACAAATAATTATGCAGTCAGGAAATAAAAATTTCATGCAAACAATATTCAAAGTGTCTATACAGCCAGCTATTTAGTAAACTGCCACCTGTCAATTCAATTCATACTCATCAAATTTTCAAAACTTTATTGTAATCATATGAAGCAAAAGTTATGTCACTTGTTGTTTACACTTGCCAATGTTAACTGTTGAGTAACATACACAAAATATTTGGTGAACATGTCGAAGACCACTGAATAATTGAGAATGTTTTTGTGTGAGGTATATAATTAAATTCCAGTTCTGTGCACAGTTAATGATATACCACACTGTTCGGTTTAACACATACAGCACATTCACACAAAAACAATCGTGTTGTGGGAGATTATCGGTTTGAGTAGAAGGTATCACAAGTTTAGTTTTGTACATTGTGTGCCATTGATCAAATCCACCATATAATATATGACTACTCATTGTAGCTGTTGAATTATTTTCCATACTAATGAATTTAGGTAAGATTGTCTTGCAAGTTTGTTGTTCTCACAATTTATTATCCAGCCAATATCCAGTACATTTATTCTTCATTCTTGTATTAATCTCTAAAGAAAAATATTTATGTTAGAAAGCAAAATGACAATGTAAAGCCTGGTTCACATATATGCCTGCGACGTACCGGCGACGATGCCGGTGGTAGCTAAAAACGTGAATTATGTGAATATTTGTTCGCCGATTGCCTCCAGTGCCTCAGTTACATCGGCGGTAGGCCGGGAAAGTTGACTTGAGTTCGACTTTCCCGCTATTTCGGCGGCAAGTTGAGGCATAAAGATACAGTCGCAGGCATGCCGCAGGCATATGTGAACCAGGCTTAATGAGGCTCGGGAGGGTGAGGATTCTTTTATTTGAAAATGTTTGTAAAAATTTTGTTTATTAAAATTAACTCTAATGTGTAAAACCAAAATGTATAAGTATTTTAACTGATAAAATCTTCAACCTTTGCTCTAACACTACATTTGATGACAGCTTTATAGTTAGACTGTTGTTTTGAACAGAGTTATGGAGTCAATATACAGAAATACAGGACCAGGATTTAATTCAATATCTCCTGAGAATGTTATCACTGTTTAAAATATTACAGAAGTCACAGAAGCTTTTAATACTGTATAAATCTTTTTGTGAACTATGTTGACAAATGGCTTAAAATATCCTCGAAAATATCCAATATTTTAACAGTGTAATATATTAATAAAAAAATTCCAGAGTGCATTCCATGTAAACTCTACGCCGAAGATACGGCAATATTAACTGTAGATATAGTATAGTAAATATTTGCTGAACTGGCGAACTCATGTATTATAAAATATGTGCGACATATATTCGCACAAATTTGGTATTTAAATATATAATATGTGGTATTTGACTACTTACCAGATGAGGATAAGATTCCATGTTGATAAATATAAACTTCGGAATAAAAAAAGACAGCCAATTCAATATAAATTGATAAAAATATCAAGATATTTTTGAAACAATAACACGATTTATACACGAGGCTTGACGAGGCTAAAGTATGCCCGTTCGCTGGTTAGATGCGGGCACGATGTAAACAATTGATGTAAACGAATCGCTGATTGGCTTAAATTGGCTTAAATTATATAAGCTCGTCGCTGAATGGCTAGGGATACGGTACGTACGGTATAACCTGAAGTTCAGGCCCTAATTTTAAATAGGGCCTGACGCAAAACCTGTCTAGACAGTGGGACGCCCAGATGTTATTTTTAGACACAGCATGCAATATGATTGACAAGTGTTGTAGATTTCGTTACACTGGCAAAAAAGTTATATTCTCATGAACATGTCCGCAGAGTCGGTGTACATTTTGCTTTTTAATTAAACTTACAAATTCAAGGTACTTTTATATAATTAAGAGTCAGTTTCTCTATATTTAACCGAACAAAGATTTAACTAGTCAGTTCTGTACACGGCTTGACTGCCAAGCTTTCTCAAGGTCTCAACTTGCTGGACGCGGATATACTCTAACGGGCTAACAACAGCAACAATGAAATTTTCAATCGTACCACAAAGAAGGCGATGTAGCTCAGAAAACAACGCCGGTAGGACCTGATATTAAAAATAAGATTTTTGCCGACGAAGCCAGTTGGCAGAACATCTTGGCTGTCAACAACAAGCTTTCGAATATATGACTAGTTTGGCTGTTCTTTCAGCGTCGTGTGTCCAAAATTCATCAAAGATTTTGATAAAGCCCTTTCAGAATACTGTTTGTTTGATTTATTTTCTGCCATAAAGCATAAAAGAAAAGAAATTCAAAGAAATCGATAATGGAATTTGTTACGTGCGTTTGACCTTCATATTAATTGTCGCCTTGACCGAGCTATTTTTAAAACTGTTGTTTATGTGAACTTGCAACCAATCAAAATCTTTCATGATGCTGATCAACCAATCAGATTTCCCGTCCACCAGATGGACGGGAACCCCACAGTTTAGATAGGTTTTGTGTCAGGCCCTATTCTGTGATTAGGGCCTGAACTTCAGGTTAGGTACGGTACGGCACGTTTGCGATAGCAATATATCTGCTTCGCAGATACAAAAAGATGAGAACTAAATCCAAGATCAAGTAAAGGTTACAGCTGGATTTAAATTAAGACGAAAATAGAATTGCATCAACAAAAACAAGAGAAAATCCGAGTTAATAGGAGTTTGAACATATTACAAAATATTGCAATCAAACTAGAAAATAAACGGTATATTATATAGAGAATAATACATGGGTGCTTGGAAATACCAGATTTATTTCTCATGTTGAACATGATATCTCACTCGTTCGCTGCGCTCACTCGTGAGATATCATGTTCAACACTCGAAATAAATCTGGTATTTCCAAGCACCCATGTATTTTTCTGTTTATTATATAAACAAAATTCAGTGAAAAACAATAAAACTTCCGTGGCAATGCGTCTTACAACAAATGATATTTTCACACGTAAAAATATCGTATTTTTACGTGTGTTTAAATACGATTTTTTCTCAGTGGCCAAAAACTCTAAACAACACTCATGTTTATAAAATAAATCTGTTTTAATTTCGGCCCAGATATCTCGGTCCAACAACAGGAGATGTAGCAAAAAAACGCCGGGAAATTAACCTGAAAAACGGAAAGCTCTATAATTTACATTAAAAATTGCAATGAAATGACAAATTATCATCATACCTGGTTTGGTCTTCTTAACGTTAATTCAACAGCAAGATGAAGTGAACTGAACAAGACTGACGAAGTTAGCTTCTTTTATATAATCTTGTTCTGCCCACATGCAGTTTGCGGATAACAATGCACAACGAAAACA
>CACRXK020004964.1:17372-29697 GCA_902702795.2 Paramuricea clavata | reverse complement strand
TGTAAGGAAGCATAATAATTGATTATGGCGGGCCTTGGCGACATTTTATAACAACCTGTACCGTAGATCTTTCTGTGGTGCGTTCATTGCTCTGTATCTTTTGCGATGATACCTAATTATGAGATGTCGATCATCGTAGCTTCGTCGAAAAGTAAGTACTTTTATTTTACAAACTACAAAGTCGTATTGGGCTATTCCATTTAATATCCGTACCCCCCCTGTCGAGGATCCCTGGAATTCTTCAGGGGTAAAGGGTTTTGAGCTTGGAATTCTTCAGGGGTAAAGTGTTTTGAGCTTGGAATTCTTCAGGGGTAAAGGGTTTTGAGCTTGGAATTCTTCAGGGGTAAAGAGGTTTGAGATTGAAATTTTTCAGAGCTTGGAATTCTTCAGGGGTGAAGGGTTTTGAGCTTGGAATTCTTCAGGGGTAAAAGGTTTTGAGCTTGGAATTCTTCAGGGGTAAAGAGTTTTGAGCTTGGAATTTTGGAATTCTTCAGGGGTAAACAGTTTGAGTTTGGAATTCTTCAGGGGTATGACAATGAAAAACATGTATCCTCGACAGGGGGGGTACGGATATTAAATGGAATAGCCCATTTTGAACATACTATAGATGACTTTCTTTATTTATAGTCTATATAATATACATATATATATTCCTGATGATTCCTATACGGATGAAACAGACTGTTGTGGTTTTTTGAGGTAAAACGAAAAACTATATATATATATATATATTTCTTTATATATATATATATATATATATATATATATATATATATATATATATATATATATATATATATTTATAAGTAATAGCATAAAAAGAAGCGAATTAGCTATTAAAACGTCCCGCCCGATTCATTCATTCATATTATATATATCATGATTGCGGGTATTCTCGTTGTTCTCGCAGGGCATTAAAAACCAATTAACAATAAATAATGGTATAAATTAAATGGTATAATTGTTTTCCCTGTCTTTGTTTAGTTTTGGCGATTTCAGATATCTTCATTTATATTCATTTTTTCTAATCGTACCCGCTTTGACGTCGTTTCGGGTAGGATTAGAACTAATTCTACCTGACATGACGTAAAAGCGGGTAGGATTAGAAAATATGAATATAATGAGGTGTATTAGTTTTTAATTGCCCTGCAAGAACAAAGGGAATACCGCAATCATGATATTAATATATATATATATATATATATATATATATATATATATATATATATATATATATATATATATATATATATATATATATATATATATATATATATATATATATATATATATATAGTATCGATAGGGAGGGCTTTTCAACTTTTTGGATTGTTTGTTGAGTTTGAAAATTGTCTTTACTCGTCGGTTTGTTTTGGCGCGAAACGTGAGAAGTCCGTAACGTGTGACACGATATGGACCTCTTGTTAACCAATCAGAAGGCTCCATTTACGTTTATATTACTTTATACGGCCAAAATTAACCTCTTCCTTGTAAATATCATTTTTAGTTTATAACAATCATGCAGTAAACTGTTGTGATATATAATCTTTGACAATATACCTTGTGACAATCTTATAAGTTTTAACATGCTTCTATTAGACTCCTTTCGTTCTATAGTTAGACTACTTTTCACCAATATATTCTCTGTCCTCTCTATTTTGCGAGAATTAGTTGTTTTCTCATGCCGGACCAATATTGTACTATATCGGCATTAAAAAATGAAAAATTACAGTACTATAGTTTCTGGCAAAGCGGATTGTAGATTGTTATGGTAGTATCTATAAGAAGCTTTCGAACTTTTCGTAATACCTGTAAATTGCGTCATGTTAATCAAAATTATACACCATACCTTCGTAGCGTTTTTGAAAGACGGTCCATCCTCCCCCGGAATTTGTCATGTCACAAAAAACTTCAAAACTTCCGTCATGATCAGGTTTTATTGTATAAATACCACTTTGTGTTTTTCGTTTCAAAAGTAAATCTGCACAGCTTAAAAAACCTTCTTGCCATTGACCTGAAATTTAAGGGAGATGAAGTAAATAGAACTAACTGCTAAAATGACTTTTTAATTTTGGCATAATAATACTAATATATTGAATAATTTATAATGCGCTTTTTACGTAGAAAATGGAATTTCGAATATAGAGTTGCAAAAGATGCATCTGGCAGGTCTCTGCATGGCAGGTTCAAGTCCTGTATACAGGGTGTCCCAAAAAACCCATTGAATGCCTCTTCACTCTGCTGAACCCACAAGTGCATAAAAGCTTGACAAAAAACTGCTTTAAATTCCCAAGAGCAGAAAATCGTACGTTTTACAAAGATATTTTAATTTCTTGATAAGTCAATATTTATCATCTCATTATCTATAAGTGTCTTAATTGCATTCGACGCGATCAAAATTCGACGTATAAAACAGGTCTAAAACAGGCCTAAGTATAATAGGTGACTGTCAAGCAACCCCACGAATCTTTAACACAAATGCAGGCGGAGGTAAAAAACGATTCTTTTGTTTAAATGCCCCGGTTCCATGTGCACTGAACTGTAGAAAAAAAACACACACGAGCGGTCGGATCTGCAGTGGCTATAATTTATACCTGGTTGAGGCTGGTTCGTGCAAAACTTACCATTGGAATTTTGAGTGTAATTATTGAAAACTTGAGAGCTGTTAGAATTTTGGGTGAGGTTGCGAGAAGTATTGGAATGTTGTGCGTAAGTGTTGTTGACAATTTGAGAGCTGTTAAAATTTTGAGTGTTATTGTTCTTGACATGTGGTGAGTTGCTGGAGCTTGGAGAGTTTACATTCTGGCGTTGAACGATGCTAGGCTGTTGCTGCTGTCTAACATCCAAGGAGTACAGTTTATAGCAGCTTGGCTACAAATAAAGTAAATTAACATTATAATTGTTATAAGTTAAAGAGTTATATCTATAATGAGATAATAACTATATATAATATATGAATATATGCAGCGAAAACGTTTTACTTATGTAGAAAACCTGATTGTTCTATAGAATCTTCAATTTATTAGAGCGTGTAAGCAGAGGCGTAGCCAGATCCAAACTCCAACCCAGTGGCGGGGAGTGGTCTAATCACCGAATACACAGAACAATTAGTGCATGGGTCAGGCCATCCGGGGGCATGGTCCCCCGGAACATTTTTCTATTTTTACGATCTGCGAAACGCTATTTCACGCATTTTAGACATGTTTTATGATAATCTGAAAGTCATAGATTTGGTATATTTTATGTCATAGACGAAAGCCGATTACGAGTTTATGCACCCCCCAGTTTTGGACGAATTACAAAATCGATCCGGAAGAAAAGTGGGGAGGGGGTAGGAGGTCCAGACACCCAAATTCACCCAGAGGCTATACTCCTATATATATATATATATATATTATTATTATTATTATAAACATATACTGATTTATATTCAAATCTGTGTGTACAACACTGCTCAAATATATGCATGCCGGCAAATAGTATATATAGGTTGGATTGAGATCATTAGAAAGGCATGATTTTGCCAACATGGCTATAACACACAGTACTATTATAGTAATCTAAACTGAAACATTTGGAGCAAAGACTACAATTTACGAACTTTTTGTATGCTTGATACAACTACCTGTAAAGTTTGTTCTTATTTTTCAGGTAGTCGCATCATACACATGCAAGCCCGCAAAACTATTGAATAAAACGTATCAACCATATCGTACGGAAACATAGGGGGTGTTTTCTTAGAGGTAGTTGGAACTAATTAAGACAACGTAAAATTCAACGTTATGTTACGATACGCTTTAAAGATTGGTACGTGTAATTCCCGAATGTGAAGTCAGAAATGTGCCCTCATTATGTGCGATGGCTTGGGAAAGGCAGTTGTCACTAGTCAAAAGAAGAAAACGTTCTAAAATGTCATACACAGTCAAAAATATGAATCCATACAGAACATATTAACGACCACTTCTTGTAAGGAAGCAGCCAGTAGGCAGTCCCGCGAAGACCTCGTTTAACTGGACCGTAGAGGTTTTCTGAAGAACGAAGCAATTTTGAATTCATTGTTCTGGACTCATCACTTTTTATATTTCGTTTATTCGTTATACAATGTAAACGGTATCGCCCCCGACAAAATAATTCAAGACAGTTAAGTTTTTTATATTTTACTCAGTTCAAGGTACGTTCAGTCACAGTTCTGGAGATACGTTGGAAATTGCAGAAATGTGTAATGTAATAGGTTTATTTCTGTCAGTGTGTGATGAGAATCAAGGAATCCAGTGTAGTGATGAGAATCAAGGAATTTATTTTATGTGCATGGCCTAAACCAGCAACTACTACCTCCCACGCCCACGTACGAATTGGGGAAAACAGCAATTCACTTATCACTCAATATCGGAATGGAACTCATTACCTATTGAACTAAAACAATCTACTAATCTTAATCTCTTTAAATCCAAACTAAAACAATTTATCTAATTAAGTTGAACAATTTATCTAATTAAGTTGAGTTTGTTTTACCATGTATAATATAGATATATATTGCAGGACCTCCCTGAAAAACACTTCGGTGAGTGGAGCTTCCTGAATAAATATTATTATTATTATTATTAAACCAGGGTGCGGTACTGTTGAAGATTTTTAGTCATACCTGACTGCTACTCCAATGCCTTGATTATTGCCGCGTAAACGAAATTTCGGGCTGCAAGCAGGCTATTATTGAGCTGGTAGCGAGCGGCCTGGTACATATTTAAGACTCAAAGTGTACTTAGTGTACTTGTCCTTAAGCTTAGTCCCATCAGTCCAATAATTTTTCCGCCAAGACATGTCAGACGTGCTCATATATATAACGGCATAATTACGGTTTGAATACATTTGGTTTGGTAAGGTCATATGGTACTAGCAAAATGTAAGTACGCAAATAGCGAGAGTATGACCGTTATATTGGCGTACTTCCGGTACGCAAATTATCGCACCCTGACTAAACATACCTTATTTCAACAAAGGAAATTGAAATAAAACTTGCATTAAAATTATTGAAATTTGGTAAAACTCACCAGCGTGGTTGGAATACTTTCATCCTGAAACAACGTCCACTCGCCATCACAGAAACTTTCTGGAAAATTTTCTTTAGTGTAATTGGTCAGTTGACAATTTATTTCGTTTGGTACGTCTCTGTGATTGAATGCAAAACATATAGACCGCCAGGAGCAGAACTCACTGCACTCAAATACCGACTGGACTGTATGATTACTCACTATCATGTCATCCCTAATCGCATTACCACCTTGAGGGAAATAAATTGTGAAATATTCGTCTGTCTTGTGAAAAAAAAAATTGTCGCAGAAATTATAATTTATAAGCAGTCTTCTATCAAAGAAAACCACTTTTGCAAAGAAGCCTGGTTTCACTTGTTCACACGGCCCACGGGAATTGTATGTTAGCTTCATGTTCTCAAATTCAATTCGTCCGCTTCGGGACACACACATAGTGGTTCTCTGCCATTCTCTATTTCTCTTTCAGTGCCAATGGAAATTAAAAACCTCATATATTTTGATCTAAACACCACACGCCATGAACAATATGTTGGCAAACCGAAAATCCCACAGACCAATAAAAACAACTGCTTCAGCTGTAAAAAATCTAAGAGGGGACGCTTGACTATATAACTGAAAATGTATAGTTCGTGAGCTAGAATTATTCACTGCAGATGCCTATACGGTAGTACTATTTTAACTGACTACTCCGCATGGAACATGCTACCACAAAGTCATAGTTATACATTATTCCTCAAATCAAACTTACCATTTTGAACTTGATCAAACCGTCTACAAGGAATTCCTGTTATGGCAGGAAAACTTATGAAAGCCAAGAGAAGCATTGAGCTGTTGAACATACACATAATGTGTTGCCGAGTTTGCTACTGTACTCTGTAGATCTGTCGTTTGTTTGTCAGTAGCAGAGTCTTCCGCTCTATTTCTGACTGGAGTGTATTTTAAAATACTGTCTCTGAAACAGTTAAAGTGGCGGGGGCAGATGTTTCAATGAAGTAATATATATGTCGGCAATGATGACAAAATATTTATAAACATTTTAATTTTCGTAATGAATAAACAAAACTCCTTAATTTAATAAAACCAAGGGTGAAGAAATGTTTTAACTAAACATGTTCAATTATGTATACATGTAGTGCCTGTTTTTTATTCACATAATGAACGCCTTCCATGTTATACTTAAACTTATAGCTTGCAAGCTACAAGCATGTAGTTTCAGGCTGTATGTTATACTTGTAATATATACTAACTCAATAGCTATATATAGTAATATATTCTCGCTCGCTTCCCCACACAATATCTTTGACTGAGGAGGAATTAAGATTGGGGATAAATAATTTTCAGTCGAAGGTAAAATGCGGCAAAGCCGCATGGAGTCGCAGCCGAGGGGACGAAGGCGGGACGCAACTTGCAAACACCGTTCTTGCTTTTCGGTGGCAAAAGCTGCAAATTCCAGATTTCACGCTCATTTTATACTATTTGAGTGCCACGTGATGCTTTTGGATTGCTTTATACGCAACACCTCATGCATAAATATTTAAGTTATTTGGCATTGTGAGGGGAAACTCTGACTTGTGACTTGTTGTATATAAAAGCTCTGAGTTGATGTTGATACTCTTAACATTTTGGACATTGCATTTCACACGTAAGATTGGTTTAAATATTTCATAATTATTTTAATTTAGATCGGCAGGTGAGACAATTATGGTGCTAATCAATATCACCAAAACTAAAAGACAATTTATAATCATTACAATCAGCGTACTTTGATGTCGAGTAGTCGCTCTTATGAAAAAAATCAATCCCATTCAAAATCTCATTATTCATTAAAATGGAATATTGTTTTGAGTTAGTAAGGAAAACGATAATCAGAAAGGTCTGATCGAGATTGATGCGACATGAGTACATGATTGATGATGAATGATGATGCTGTAGCACTTTATAAATTCTCATAATAGCCAATCGAAGAATATATTCAGACATTTAACTTTCCAAATACATTTAAACCACATATATAATCATTCTGACAGTGTGTTGCCAAAGTAAATGAATCAATAATCTGTTTGAATCGATCATCTGTTTAAATGGTTGATTAAAAGGAGTTATATTTATTATGGCCATGTACAATTTCTATGTGGTGATATCTGGATGTTCTGTGGTGACCCATGGTGACCATGCCCCATCATGCAGCGCAGGATTAGCAGCAAGATCAGGCTCAGGAAATCGTACAGGCACTGCAGTACTATTGTATTCTTCAAGTCTCAACAATAATTCCTTCACTTTCTCTGGATATTGAGAAGATAGTTCATGTCGTTCTTCAGGATCCTGGGCAATATTAAACAAAAACAACTTTTTGGTGTCATTGTTCAAATAATTTTCTTCATTCAAGTTGAGACTTGAGTTCGGAGGTGGAATCCAACGTGAATCTCCTGGACATCCTGTGAGTAGTTTCCAGTCCCCAACACGTAATGCAGCCTGTGGACACCATTGATAACCATGACTCCGCCATTCACTATACCATCGTCTCTTTTCTGGATCGATGTTGTGCAATAGTTCAGTTCTAGGAGATGGTTCACCTGTGTTTATTGTTTCCCAAACATTAAAACCATCTAAAGGTTTTGTACCATTCAAATCACCACCAGCTAACTTCACCAGAGTCGGGAACCAATCAGAAACATGGATCATTTCATGCGAAACTCTTCTTGGCTTTGTTAACAAAGGACTGTTCACAAATCCTACACCACGTACACCACCTTCCCACAATGATCCTTTCCAACCCCTCAATGGCCAGTTATTTCCCCCTTGATACACCTGACCACCATTATCAGTGCTAAATATCAACACAGTGTTATTCCAAAGTCCTTTTTCTTGGAGTGTTTTAGTCACATTTCCTATGGCTTCGTCCATAGCAGACACCATGCCGGCATAAGTACGTCTATTCTTATCTTTTATCACTCCCTCATACTGCTGGATATATTGTTCGGGCACTTGCAAGGGCGCATGTACTGCTTGAAATGCTAGATACAAAAACAATGGGGAACTGGAATCATGATTCGTGATAACTTTCTGAGCTTCTTTTGCAAATAGAAATGTCGAATACTCTCCTTTTTCTTTTGTGCTTACAGCTTCATTTCTGCGAAAATCGTAACCGTTCCATAACAGATACGGCAACTCTGGGTAACCACCGCTTAGCATATGCGTATAATAATCCTCAGCTCCGTTGAGATATCCAAAATGTGAGTCAAATCCTCTGTAGGTTGGCATGCACTCCTTTTTATAATATCCATTGTGCCATTTCCCAACTATGTGAGTTTTGTAACCGCTTTCACTTAATTTCTCTGCGATTGTGGTTTCGTCAAGTGGTACGCAATTTGGTTGCGCAGCCAATATAACTCCATGTTGTAAACCTGTATGAATTTGATATCTACCAGTAAGCATTGTTGATCTTGTTGGAGTACATATTGGTTGGACATAATATTTCTCGAGGATAACACCTTCATTTGCTAGTTTGTCCAAGACTGGTGTTTTTATTTCGGAACCATGGTAGCCAACATCGTTGAAGCCATAGTCATCAGCAAATATGAACAAAATGTTTGGCTTGCTATTTCCTCTTGCTACGTATACCAGATTAAAGAGCAGGAAAATAAACAAGTTTATCTTCATTTTCCCGCTCGATGTAAAATATAGTTGTTGCTATAATGCCACAAGTGTTGCAAAGAGCCAATTTTCTTTCGTTTACAAGTCTGTCGCGGATATGAAGCTATGTGGTAATACGATACGTACGTGTTTCTTTATTGCACAATTTTAAACATATTACGATGTTATATTACGTGCGTGTCGGGGCATGTAGAACCAGAGTTTGTTTGATTTAAACGAACTAAAGTTTCATTTACATTTGGAGAGTAAATTGTATCTATGTAGTTGTGAAACTCATTAATAATTCATGAAGAAAACACAAAAGAAATCATGACCGTGAAGGAGTTTATATGATACATCAGCTTATGTTGTACATAGTACTTAAACTATTGAAGAGTTGACAAAAAATAGGCACCCACGTATATATAAATCCTCTAGTGGTCAACCCTTTAAGCGGCAGTGTTGCAGATCTGCAACAAATAGAAAGGAGCGATTTTTTAGAAGTCTGGGGCAAGTGGCTTCTGATGCAATGCAGCGCGCGATGTTTACATATCGACTCATGGCGAAATATTTTACAGGGTATCCGGTCGGTTCCGCCCACAAGTCGTTTCGCCATATACACACCAGACATTGCTGTTATACAAAACATAATAGATTTGCAAGAATGTGGTCCATAATTAATAAAGTAGTTGTTGCGATATAACACATTTTAGATACGAAATGTGGAGAAAAAGACGGAGATAAATTTTGGTCGCTACTTTGAACATTTTTACCGAGAAAAACCAGGTGATACGTTATATAAGAAAAGATGAGATTCTGCTGTGGTCTATGTTGACAATGGGTTTAAAAAAGACCCGTGGATACATAGAAAAAGACCGTTGACACATAGAGAAATACCGCAATACCGGTGATACGTTGCGAAACAACTTTGAGTTGTGGGCGAAACGACTTTGGTTTGTGAGCGAAACGAGACAACTTTGATATCGAATGACTTGGGGGCAAATCGACTTTCGCAAGTCAGGAATTTCGCGTCACACCTGAACTAGCATGAAGCAGACCGAGGTAGACTGTGAGCTTACAAATGGCACTTTAAGCAGCCGCTAATAGTCCATACCTCATTAATGATCTGCCCCCTGACCAATGTGTTTAACCCACCCTGTCAACTTTTCCTGTGGGAGAAAGCCAACGCGTACGACTTTCGACAGAGCGTTGACTTTTACTCTTTTCACATGAGGACTAGGTTCGAGTCACATTGAGAAGTTCTCATTGAGGTTTGAACCTGCCGCGAAAAGCAAGTGCGCTAACCACTTCGCCACCGAAGTCCCACATGTAGCACGCAGAAAATAGCCTCTTCAATCAACACTACCAAGCAAGAAGCCGAACAATTTACCGGCATGCACCTGAAGATGGGTATAATAAAGCTTCCATCGTATAGGATGTATTGGTCTCAGAAACTGCATGCGATTCCCTGCTGTAGCTGACAAAATTTAGATCGTATTAATGATTATAAGTAAACCACAGGTCCAAGACGCATGTAGAGGTCCTATTACCTATCCCAAAATTAAAATACAACAAATTATTCGACCCATTTTCAGGTTACTTTTGCAAAAAAAATTTTTCAAGGGTTAAATTTTACTGAAAGTTCAAGTTTTCAAAATTTTGACTAAAAGTAAAAACACTGACTATATAGGATTTATTTATTTTTTGGAAAACTAAGGGACCGGTCATTATTTATGGCCGGGGGAAGAGAAAATGGGTGGGTAAACAAAATTTTACGGATGGAAATGGGTGGGTTGAATAAAAATTCACCAAGCCAAGGGGTGGGTAAAGTAACAATCATTAAGTCGGAAAATACTAAAATATTTGTATTATTTGTTTTATATTAAGATCGAATAAATATCATTTACTTTCTCTGATATCGATTTGCAAAGTATTCCATTTGACCTGCCATAACAGTCACGATAAAGTGACAGAGTTCATACTTGTTGGTTTTTTGTTCTCTCAAAAATTCAATAAGTCAATTTAGCTTTTAATTAAAATTAATAAAATGACAAAATTAAGTTAAGGTGGGTCTAAGATTTTTGAATGAGTTCTGGGGTTGGGTGGAGAAAAAAAATAAATTTGAAGGGTGGGTCACTAAACAATTTGGCCAAGAAAATGTTTCTCCTCAGTGCCCCCCCCCGGCCATAAATAATGACCGGTCCCTAAATGAGAGCCACATGGGTCCTGTTTCAGAGTACAGAAAAAGAGCCAAGAGACTGGGTGCACATTTAAAATTTTGAGCCAGCGGCGAATTGAGAAAGCTACAACTACCTGAAAAAACATGAGCAGAACTTCGTTCATCGAAAAGTTAGTACTCTTAAGGCCCGCGGTCACACTACACAACGAAAACTTGTATACGCGCGCGCAGATTGATAAAAAATTTATCGTCCGAAAAAAAAATCCCTCGGGTGAGGGATTATAAAATCGTTATCGCTATCGTCAAACGATAATTTTATCGTTTTCGACTTTTCCTTGTATTATGGACACAGGCCGTACCCTGGTTCCAGAGGTTCTTGTGCCGCCGTATTATAAATTACGTAATTCGTACGAAGGAACGGCGAAGGTTTGCAGTTTTTTCGTGCAGTCAAATTACGTGAAATAAAACGGCGGCACAAGAACCTCTGGAACTAGGGTAGGACACCCGACACCAACATAATTTTTTAACCATCATCGCGTGTTTAAGTTATCGTATCGTTATCGCTGTGTAGCGAGGACGTTCACAGGAAACGTCAACGTTCTGCTTATATATTTCCAGGAATCTCTCTCAGCCTATTGCGGTTAGGTCTAGCTTAAACATTTTAGCTAGAGAAACAAACGTTTAAAAGTTTGTCATGTTGTATTTTTTAATCAAATTTCATTATTTGAGTGAAGAAGTAAGGGCGTGCCAGAGTTTACGACTCTGTAAGATAGAGAAAAACACTTTCATTGTCAAAATTAGTTGTGTGATCTCTTGTAGGAATTCTTGTACAAATTGGAGCAATTATAAATACGACGTCCTTGGGGTCTTTTGTACCATCCTTCATGTGCAATCGGATCAGAATTATGAATAATTAAAACATTTTCATAGTTCCGTATGACTGAGTCTTGGACCTCTTGCTTTCTTTTTCTTTTTGTGGCTTTTATTTTCGTGTTTTGAAGAATTGGGAACTTCTTCCTTGCCTGCTTTTGTTCTCTGAAATGTATTAAAATTCCATGTACTTTTATCAAATCAGTTTTGAAAGACGCAGAGTGGTGTATCACTTGAAAAGTGTAAACAAGATTTCATGGGTTTTGCCGAACCTCATCATTATGGGTGTCTGTAAAAGCCGGAACCCCACCCGGAACACCCGGAACCCACCCGGAACACCCGAAACCCCACCCGGAACACCTGGAACCCTACCCGGAACACCCGGAACCCTACCCGGAACACCCGGAACCCCATCCGGAACACCCGGAACCCCACCCGGAACACGCTGCAATAGGAGCTATGACGCAACGCACGTGTTTCTCTATAAATTCACGTGTTTCGCATTAAATTCGGGGTGATAGATGGTTACGATCTTTACTTTTTACTTGTATTGTTGTTTTTTTAAATAATTTTTCTCATGGGCAAGGATAAATAT
>CACRXK020004964.1:0-16281 GCA_902702795.2 Paramuricea clavata | reverse complement strand
AATGGAACTACAGTCCTCCGCTCTACCAACTGAGCTATCGCAAGAGCAGGTTTTAATCACCCAAAAAAACAATCAAAATACACCAGGCCTGCCCGCGTTAATTGGTCGCGCTACCTGTCACAGTTGGCCCAGGCTTGCCCGCGTAATTATGCATACTAATTACTTCCGTCCCCAGATGGGGGGGTTTTACTACGGGCAGCTATATTTTCTAACTGAAAAGAAAAGGGTGTTGTGCGAACATATAAAACAAATATATTCTTTTTACATGTGTAAAGGCTGATGTGCATATGCAATACATGATCAATCCAATTCATTACATTGTATTACAAATGACATAATATTTTTAGCTTAATTGGGAAACCAGGGTGAGTCAGGACAAATTCCCAATTACGTGTGATCAATGGTGTCCCAATTGTAAGATAATTCTGGAATAAACAAGAATATATTATATGTTGTAAAGTTGAGTACAGAAATGATAATGGGAAAAATAAGAGATACCAGAACCATTGGTGGTGCAATTATCAGACTTAATGGTATAACAATCAAAAGTCAGTGCCGTAGCAAGTTCGATAAGGGGGGACATAATCATATTACACAAAACCTGGAGTTAATAGCACTTTATAAAGTAATTTATAAATAACAAAAATTTGTAGTTTCGGCAACCAAATTGTGAAATACACAGGTTGCAAAAAACCCCCAGTAAAAAGCTGTTTTCTTTATAATCTAAAGAGTTTAAGAGTGCATTTCATCGTGAAATATAAAGATATAAACGCATAAATAAAATTGAATAAAATACCTGTTTTTATATTGCTCGCTGGCTCCAATTAAAGGCATTCAACACTCTAGATTTACGAATACCTTCGATTGGTTGTTAATCGATAGCTTTTCCAAACATGACAGTGTTTCCTTTGAGTGCTTCTCTCAGTTCTCTGGCACAATATTAAAGACTTTTCGCTCGATAGCGAGAGTTGTCAATAAGACTGAATAAATGATACTAAATTGTTTTTTACTTTTATATGGTATCGATGACTCATCATCATACTATGCAGTTTTTAGATAGTTTGCATAATTGTAATTCTATTATGAATACATTTGTCCTTGGTCAGGATGTTGTGTTAATCCTATTGTTTATGATTTTATCGATGTCAAACAATGAAAATATATCTTTACCAATCATCTTTAATCGCGGAATGTTTTAACTCAACAATGTTTGACATTAAAATCTGTCGAATTTATATATTTTGGGTTTCCTCAAAAACAACCAAATAACTATAAGAATACATTGAAAGTATGTATTTGCTTGTTGTCGGTATTTTTCAGCTTGTTGTCGGTAATTCTGAGCTTGTTGTCGGTAATTCTGAGCTTGTTGTCGGTAATTGTCTGCTTGTTGTCGGTCATTGTCGGTAGTTGTCGGTTGTTGTCGGTAATTAGTACGACCGTGAAATAACAGGTTACAGGACATTTATGGATTGTCCTGTAATGGTGGTCTAAACCATCTTGATCATAGCAAGATAAATTATACTGACATTCCTCATGCGGACAAGGGAGTTTATCAGCTAAAAACGCTCTGTGGTGTATATTAAAATAGTCTTTCCTCTTTTGTTGTCAAATTGTCCGTCATTTTGTCTCTGTAATCTGCCAGTCGTTATTTTTTCCCTCGCCTTCCCTTTTCCCCTTGCGCGCGTCCACATTTGGTACTGATCTATATATGTATATGGATATATACCTATTCGTCCCTATAAAATGAAATTCAAATAACGACTGGGGACGAGTCCGAGGCCCAGGCTCGATATGCCCGCGCCCGCCTGTGCCTTCCTTATAACGAGGGAAGGAAGGAAACATTGAGACCAAAATAGCCCAGACTTGGCATATGTCACACGAAACTATCCTCGATTTTTCGCCTGTAATGCATTTCTTTCACGATTAATCGATATCCCCTGTAAGAATGATACCGTATAACTCTCAAAACAACGATGCTTTAATCAAAGAGCTTAAATTCGCTCTGAAATCTGTGAGGGAATAACAAAATTCGGCCAAAATATATCCGCGTGCCGGGTTTGCTGGACAAAAAGCGGAAGTCGTTGAACAACTCAAAATACACTCAACCCTGATTGGACGATGAATATCAACAAACATTTCAAATTTTCAGTAGTCAGTAATTAATATAAATTTGAATCAAAACAATTAACAAATTTGTCGGGGGAAAACCAGTGCAAATCTAATTATTTAAATTTAAGAAGTTTAGTCAGTAAATACGGATAGTAATTTACCCTATTTGACATTCAGCGTAAAGTTATAGTTATATTTGCAGTTATATTTACAGTAACACATATAATCGACTTGTAGTAGACTTTATAACGTTTGTGAATTGTTTTGATTCAAATAATCAAATTATTACAGTACTCCCACCGGGCACACGACGTTGTTTCAACGTTGAAATTTGGTAGAAAAAAGGTTGCGACGTCGACAACCTAATATCTACGTTGCTCTGACGTTGTTTTACAAACATTGGTTCAACAGCAGCCAACACTCAACAGACGTTGAATTAACGTTCATTCATGGTCGATTTGTGAACCAATCTCAACGTTGTTTTAACGTGGATTCAACGTTGAATTATGGTTGACGAGATTGGCAACCTAATTTCAACGTTGTTTCAACGTTGAAACAGTAACGTCGATCCAATTTGCATAGTCAACCCTTTTTCAACGTCTATCCAACGTCTAATTTTGTTATTCCCTCACGGATTTCAGAGCGAATTTAAGCTCTTTGATTAAAGCATCGTTGTTTTGAGAGTTATACTGTATCATTCTTGCAGGGGATGTCGATTAATCGTGAAAGAAATGGATTAAAGGCGAATAATCGAGGATAGTTTCGTTTGACATATGCCAAGTCTGGGCTATTTTGGTCTCAATGTTTCCTTCCTTCCCTCGTTATAAGGAAGGCACAGCTAGGCGGGCGCGGGCAAATCGAGCCTGGGCCTCCTGTGCTCACAGACGTTGTAGTTCTTACGCCAAGCGACGAAATACTACCGTCTGCTGGCATGTTGTAAAACCTGGACTGGACTTGTAAAACCTGGACTGGACTCATTTGTAAAACATGGACTGGACTCAGAACATAGAATTTGTAAAACATGGACTGGACTCATTTGTAAAACCTGGACTGGACTCATTTGTAAAACCTGGACTGGACTCATTTGTAAAACCTGGACTGGACTCATTTGTAAAACCTGGACTGGACTCATTTGTAAAACATGGACTGGACTCATTTGTAAAACATGGACTGGAATTAGTTCAATGGACTGGACTCATTTGTAAAACATGGACTGGACTCATTTGTAAAACATGGACTGGACTCATTTGTAAAACATGGACTTGCACAAAACTATACTAGCTTTGCCTAAATGAAATGTAATTATTTTATTAAACCGGTAAGTATATATTACTTATATTATTTATGTATAGAGTCTGTAAGACACACCAGTCAACACAGCAGTCAACACAGCAGGGGTCATCCTAAGGCCTCCCATTTTTCAAAATGGGCAGTTCTAATTGGAAGATGGGTAGTTCACAGTTCTAAAATTGAGTTTTGGAGAGAAATGCTGAACTTCCAAACGTGAAATAGCCTGCGAACAGGCCCTGGGTTACGGGCGGCGCGAAGAATAGAGGGCCTGCACGGAACTATAGGTATTATAAGACTATCGAACAAATAAAACTAGAAATGGAAACCAAAAGCAATAGCAAAACATCACAGCAAAAAGTCTATCATAAATGACTTGAATCTATCGCTTAAATCCAACATACGAAACTATATTAAACAGTATTCCGAACTTCGTCTTCGGATTGACATCAGACTATAGTATAGTACATTTTGAGGTCGTCGTGGGTTGATCCTCGCTGGCATGTCATTTAGATAAATATATATCGTACATTAAACGTTGTACTATTTACTGTATAAACTGCTGACAATTTCGTCGTCGATATTGGCACACTCGTGATTTCGAAGAAATTAATGGGTGTCTGTAAAAGCCGGAACCCCACCCGGAACACCCGGAACACCCGGAACCCCACCCGGAACCCCCGGAACCCTATTCTCTATAAATTCACGTGTTTCGCCGCATTAAATTCGGGGTGATAGATGGTTACGATCTTTACTTTTTACTTGTATTGTTGTTTTTTTTAATAATTTTTCTCATGGGCAAGGATAAATATATTATGTCGGGCGGTACAGAATATCAAATGGACGCGTATACGGTTTTAAATAGATTCTACTTGAGATTTTGTAAAACATTATTATGGAGAAAACGAACAGTGAAGGGACGAGAGACGAGAAGTTTATACGAACGGTTAAACCATAAATAAGTATTCTACGGAGCCCCGGAGGGGCCATCAATAAAAAACACAAACTTTTTTTTGAAAAAAAAACACAAACTTTTTTTGGAAAAAAAAACACAAACTTTTTTTTGAAAAAAAGCACAAACTTTTTTTTGGCATGGTAGACTTTACGGGTAGCGGATTGCGGAGGGCGGATTGCGGATGCGGATTACGGATGCGGATTACGGATGCGGATTGCGGATGCGGATTGCGGATGCGGATGCGGATTGCGGATGCGGATTGCGGATGCGGATTGCGGATGCGGATTCCGGATTGCGGATTGTGAACCCATGCAAATCGTTTATTTCTTCGGAAAAAAGCCACAATAATTGCCTGTAGCTACTTGTAGCTATGCTATGCCCCCTAGGAAATGGCTATATATGTCTTGGTTATAACGGAGTATATCTGTGTTAGAATGAAGCAGCCGAATATTTCGACAATAAAGAATAAACCAAGTTTGAATAAAATGAAACACTCAGATTCAAACATTTCGTAAGTCACATCGCGTGTGTGGCGTGTATGGAGCTAAAGAATTCATTGACCGATGACAAATAGTGACAAAGCAAATATAGTGACGTTTAGTGTTTACTGCTAGACGTACATCCAGGCTCTAAATAGTTACTTTCAAGAAAAATTAGGTCGATACATAGATGTTTATTTACCCTAATCACTACAAATGTTTAAGTTGTTAATAAACAACCTCAAGAAATCGGATTTTGTGCAAGGCTGCCAAGGCTGATGATATTCTATTTATTTTAAATATTCTGGAGGAAACACAGTGAAGGTTAGTTTTTATAGTGAATACTATTTATCAATACTGATTGCTGTTGATTTGAAACTCGATTTTGATAATTATACGGTGTCGGTGAAACGAGGACGCAAAATCATTGGAAAATGGCGGATTTTCAAGACAATCATTATTTCCAAAATAAGCCGTTTCAATTTTAATAAGTTTTCGTTTCAACTGTGTCTTTAAAGGTTTATAACTATATATTTTGAAAGCTTCAAATGCGTGTGTTTACACGTGCAGCAAGGCGAGATTTTGAAAATGTAATAGATATTTTTGAATTTCCGTGGCATAACAACAGTTTGTTGCGAACAGTTTCTCGGCGAATTTTCTACTAACCTGAATATAAATCCAACTAAAATGTAGGCATTTTCATAAGCTATCTGACAATATGCGTAAAATTATTATACTTGTAATATTCGCACAGATATAGACGAATAAAAGTCATGTTTATGTTGCATTAAACTTTCTAATTATAATTCTGGTTTCAAATATTGTTTACATTTTGTTATTTTGACCCCGTCGTTTAGACAACGTTTTCTCGCTCAATATTGTAGCTACAGGAATATAGCTCCCACTAAAATGTAGGCATTTTCACAAGCATTCAAACCATTTAGGGGTGAATATCGTTAAATTTCGAATTAATATAAGCTGTTGAAACTTTTGCCTAAACCAGACATTATATTGTCCGACGGTAATTTTGACACACCCTCAGCTGGCCTCAGCTCGTTTAGACAACAAATAAGTTTAATGCAACATAAACATACGACTTTTATTCGACTATATCTGTGCGAATATTACAGGTACAATAATTTTACGTATATTGTCAGATAGCTGGTGAATTCAGCTACATTTTGGTACGAGCTATAATATTGTAGCTATAATATTGAGCGAGAATTAGAATTCGTTGCCTAAACGAGGGTGTAAAAATTTCCGTCGGAATACACATTCTAGTCGGACAATATAATGTCTGGTTTTAGGCACGAGGTTCAACCGCTTATTTTAATTCGAAATTTAACGACATACACCCCCAACGCGGATGGTTTGAAAGCTTATGAAAATGCCTACATTTTAGTTGGATTTATATTAAGGTTAGTAGAAAATTCGCCGAGAAACTGTTCGCAACAAACTGTTGTTATGCCACGGAAATTCAAAAATATCTATTACATTTTCAAAATCTCGCCTTGCTGCACGTGTAAACACACGCATTTGAAGCTTTCAAAATATATAGTTATAAACCTTTAAAGACACAGTTGAAACGAAAACTTATTAAAATTGAAACGGCCTATTTTGAAAATAATGATTTTCTTGAAAATCCGCCATTGTCCAATGATTTTGCGTCCTCGTTTCACCGACACCGTATAATTATCAAAATCGAGTTTCAAATCAACAGCAATCAGTATTGATAAATAGTATTCACTATAAAAACTAACCTTCACTGTGTTTCCTCCAGAATATTTAAAATAAATAGAATATCATCAGCCTTGGCAGCCTTGCACAAAATCCGATTTCTTGAGGTTGTTTATTAACAACTTAAACATTTGTAGTGATTAGGGTAAATAAACATCTATGTATCGACCTAATTTTTCTTGAAAGTAACTATTTAGAGCCTGGATGTACGTCTAGCAGTAAACACTAAACGCCACTATATTTGCTTTGTCACTATTTGTCATCGGTCCAGTGAATTCTTTAGCTCCATACACGCCATACACGCGATGTGACTTACGAAATGTTTGAATCTGAGTGTTTCATTTTATTCGAACTTGGTTTATTCTTTATTGTCAAAATATTCGGCTGCTTCATTCTAACACAGATATACTCCGTTATAACCAAGACATATAAGAAATAAACGATTTGCATGGGTTCACAATCCGCAATCCGCATCCGCAATCCGCATCCGCAATCCGTATCCGCAATTCGCATCGGCAATCCGCATCCGTAATCCGCATCCGCAAACCGCACTCCGCAATCCGCTACCCGTAAAGTCTACGTACCATGCCAAAAAAGTTTGTGTTTTTTTTTCAAAAAAAAGTTGGGTTTTTTTCAAAAAAAGTTTGGTTTTTTTCAAAAAAAAGTTTGTGTTTTTTTTTCCAAAAAAAGTTTGTGTTTATTTTTTCAAGAAAAAGTTTGTGTTTTTTTTTCAAAAAAAAGTTTGTGTTTTTTTTTCAAAAAAAAGTTTGTGTTTTTTTTTCCAAAAAAAGTTTGTGTTTTTTTTTCCAAAAAAAGTTTGTGTTTTTTTTTCAAAAAAAAGTTTGTGTTTTTTTTCCAAAAAAAGTTTGTGTTTTTTTTTCAAAAAAAAGTTTGTGTTTTTTTTCAAAAAAAAGTTTGTGTTTTTTTTTTACAAAAAAGTTTGTGTTTTTTATTGATGGCCCCTCCGGGGCTCCGTAGTATTACGATGAGATACATTTCACTACACTTTACATGGCGGATCTTGAAACACGAGCGTAGCCGCCGGGCGAAGGAGCGCAGGCGGCAAAGGGAAAGCCTCTGCGGAGGAGAGAGGATACACTTTCATACAATTTATCGTGATTTTATAGCCACATCAGTGTAGCGTTATATATGCACAGCATTAATAGCCGCTTGAAGTCAATCGGGCCGTTATAGACGACGTTGCAGATCAAGAACGGCCGTAGAACCACAGATTAGATAATTATTGAACTTTATAGATTAGATGTTGTATTTCTAAGGGACTGGTCATTATTTATGGCGGGGCTGGCACCATAGACAATCCAGAAGACAGATGTATTTTGGATTGTCTATGCCGGTACCGAAGAGAAGGGTTGGGTAAACAAAAGGTTGGGTAAAGGAAAAACAAAATCAAGGGTTAAAAGATTGATTGTCATTTCCAAAGCATGACTGACGTATATTGGAGACTAAAAAGCAATGTCAACAGTCATAGCCAATACAATATGAGTATATGACATATATGAATCAGAGTCACTATCTTGATCATATTACGATTTGTTGGGAGACAAAAGCCCCGTTTATACTATACCGGATCGCATCGGAGCGTCGCGATTTTCGTACCGGATTTGGCTGCTGTTTACACTACGCCACAGTAATCCGGTACACAACGCGGAGCAAAAATCACTCCGCTTTGGAGGTGATATGAAAAGTAATCCGGTATGTGCCGGAGCAGTGTAAACAGGCTAATCCGGTACGCTTCGGTACAAAATCGGTTTTGGCGTGTATGTTTTAACATTGTCGCCTTTATTTGCTCGCTTTTACAATACTTTATAGCTGTTGTTTGTTTCGCCTTACAACCATTTACCATTTCTGCCGAAGACAAATAAAGAAAATGATAATAACATTGACTTTTCGCTTTCGAAAGAGCAAAATTTAAAGAAATACTCGTCAATTTTGGATTAGAGCGAAACGAAGCAACGTCTGGTGGTCAAGCTTTTTAAACAAAGTTATACATTACAAAGAAAACGGGTGATACTTCTTGTTTTTAATAAATTTTGGTATATTGGTTACTTGTTTCCATGGCGACAGTGAAAGACATGAGCTGGCAACAGAGCGAAGCGGCATAGTGTAAACACCCTTGTTTTTTCACTTCGGAGTAAAAATTAATCCGGTATGAAAAGTAATCCGGTATAGTGTAAACGGGGCCAAAGAAAGTACATGTGCAGACAACATGAAAAGCCGTTAATATCAAACTCGTGTCACAGAAGTTGTAAATTAAGGATGTGTGGCAACTGAATGGTATCCTTTTGTGAAAGTTTTTGGCCAGGGGTGGGTGGGTGGGTATTTATTTTTTAATTCATATTTGAGGTTCGGTAATCAAATTTTTACTTTTTAATGGTTGGGTCAGCAAAATTTTTGCCACGAAAAACATTTTTCTTCGGTGCCACTCCCCTCCATAAATCATTTGACCAGTCCCTAATCTGAGGTAGAACGGCTGTCGCTATCACTCGTCATCTACAACGGCTCGATTGATTTCCCGTTGCATTGGCATCAGTGTTGTCAAAAACTATGCTTGTTTAAGTTCTCTAATATTCTTAGTATTTCTGGACTGGGGGCCAATTAGAAACTAGAAAGGGGCTAGATAGAGGCTAAATAGAGAAACACAGTTGGTAATATCAGCTGCTAAGCTAGTGCCCTTAAGCCCCTTGAAACTTGCTTTCGACTTCAGCTACAGTACGGCCATTTCAGACGGGTGAATTTTGTAAAGCAATTTCGCACGAACAGCCATGTTATTTAAAAGGCAGTTAAAGAGGAGCATGGCCCTGGCCATTCTCGTACCCAGAGCCCTTCGTAAGCGCGGTGCGACGAGGGGCTCTGGCCAAATCCATATTCCGAACTGGCATCTGATTGGCTAGTTCTAACACCAGACATTGTTTTCTTACCATGTTTTTATGGTATCCGGTTATGGATTTGACCAGAGCCCCTCGTCGTACCGCGCGTAAGAAGGGCTCTGGGTACGAGAATGGGCCCTGGCTCGTACCCAGTCCCTGAATGAAGATTGACAAAAATAACGGTGCATATTGGTAATGATCTAGCCTGAATTTTTCCTTATCATTGCCACTCCTCAGTCCGCTGGTCTATATATGTACTAATAATGTTTAGTATAAATTTCCAGGTGACTATTGATTTTTCTGCATTCTGATTGGTTAAGATTCACTGTCTCTGAAGTGATAGTCACTGGTCAGTGACTATAGCTTTTTTTTCAAAATGGCTGCTCGTTTTGCCGTAGTAACAGAGGAGGAAATTGCCAAAATTAAAGAAGATAGCATTCCGAAAAAACCCAAACAAGCTATAAAATATGGTTTTAAAATATTTCAAGGTAAACTATTAAACTTTACGTGCTTTTATTTGGAAAAAAACTGGCTTAGTCGCAACGCGATCGACACAAAGCCGTGTCTGAGATTTAAATTTTGTAAACAAACTATTTATAGCGAAAATACATTTATTTGAAGTGAATTTTTATAAAGTTGTGTGGATTATTGTTTGTAAACACCTGGAAATTTATACTAAAACAATTAGTCGCCTCAGGCTCGGTGATTACAAGCCTATATTCACTTCGCCTTCGGCTCAGTGAATATAGGCTTGTAATCACCTCGCCTTCGGCGACTAATTGTTAAATAATTGGGTACGAGTCAGCTGGCATGGCCCGTATTCTATTCTGTCATCTTACACATCTTGTATGGGATGGAGAGTAAAAAAAACGTTGAAAAATGTCGAACGAAACTGTTGTCCATGCCCTCAACTTCTCTACTACTTTTTTTGTAGTTGTACTACTTTTTAATTGCGCTGCGTGTTCCAACTTTCGCTGCTTTTTTGCACGTTTTTACTGTCAAGTAATATATTTTATGAAGTATAAAACAAAAACCGAAAACCTTTTGAAACTCAAGATATGGACTTAAATGAGACAAAATTAGGCAAATTTAATACTATGCCGCGCGATCGTCGGTAAGCGAGCTAACACAACATTACAATGTCAATAGAAACATGTTTGCAACTTTTTAACATTAAATAAAATTGCAAAGGCACTTATAAAAACAACACAATTTGTATATTACTTCACAATGTCAATATAAATATGTTTGCAACTTTTTAACATTAAATAAAATTGCAAAGGCACTTTATAAAAACAACACAATTTGTACACGATAGTTTGTACATGCACGGGACTGTTACTAAATAGTATACTGTAATACTGTATGTACACTGTTGCAACTTGCCATCATATTACCTACCTACAAATTTTTGAAGTTTGCCCTTACTCTACTTGTATTTATATTAAAATTCGCGCTTATCAGAAGTGCGCGAAACTACAACTGAGCGAAAAATAATCCAAAATAACTGATACACTCTAGTTTCGAGAACAAAGAAATTATTATATATGACATCATGCACACTGTGCATTTTTCATTCGATTTGTTGCCGAGATTTTACGAGTTCAACAAGCAAGCAATCGGTTAAAGCCCGTTTTCCACTAGGCGAATTTGTTCGCGCGAAGCGAAATACACATTTCGTCAATGAAATTCGTCAATGATCTGATTAGTTAGTGATATATATATTTTTCATTGACAATGAAAAATTTTATCACTAGCCAATCAAGATTGTCGAAATTTGTTTTTGCTTTCCCGTGAGTGAACAAATTCTCCTGGTGCAGGGTTCGTAGTCTCCAAGATAAAAAAAAATTAAAAGACTTTCAAAGATTTTTTCTGCCTATTTTGAAAGACTTTTCAAAGACCTTTGAGAGCAATCAGTTGTCGAAAAATTGCGAGTGTAAACACCATTTTTACCCGGTAATAGCCTGTGTAGCAGGCGGTATTCGCGGGCACGAGAGAATGGGAAGCTTGAAATACCGCCTGCTCAAAAACTACACATTCTGAGTTCTCCCTGGCAGCTGGGTTCCGGAGCATTCTGATTGGTCAGAATGTTGATTTTCAATTTTTGATTGACAGGAGTAAAGAATTAGAGTAATTAGTGCTAATTTTAGAAGTTACTGTTGCCGTATTTATAATATAAACTATTGTCTGCCTCGTACCCAGGCGTCTCTTTGTAAAAAAACAGTGATGCTCATATGACGTGTTTACATGAAGTATTGTAGTGGGGAGAGATGGCGAAGGGGACAGAACTATTGTTATTTTCGTAATTGATACCGATCAAGATATCGAGTGCTGGCATACTTAACCCAAAAAATAACTAATGTATTAATTGAGAATTAAGCGTTGAATTCTTTAATCTTTATCTGGAATCGCTTCGTCTTGAAGAATGAACAACGAATATCAATCCAACATTTGTTGCTTGATAGATGTGATACCGTGATAAAAGTGCAGATTTGAAGATACAGGCTCGTAAATGACACTCTAAGTAGTGTTTTGATAGCGATTGGAACAAGACTATTAATACAAAGTTACGTCCGAAGGGGCCGAAGTTATGTTTGGCGAAAGGTATGGCTAGTCTATATTTTTGTTCAGACAATTGCGCAATTTGATAATACACGAACTCGCTTGACTTTCAAAGCTCATAAATCGCTATAATGTTGACATCGACTAAAACTATCGCTATGAATGAGGACATATTGTTACACTGAATCGAACGTGGTATTTTTGTCTTCATAGCATTGAATGAACCGAAGATATGACCTTGCAAAATACTATTTCAGCTCTGCAATAGTTTTCCAGGGTAGTCGAAAATTATTAAGTTAAAAGCCTCCAATTTCAAAGCTGTCCTCGAAAAGTCTATTTTACGGACGAGCGTCTATTTTCCATCGTGTTAATGTACACGATCGGAGAAAACCCAAAGCTACCAATAAAAGTATGCGTTTTCAAACGTGAGGACGGCTTCTTAGAATTAAGTGACAATAGAACTAAACAGGATAGCATTAAACAACAAAACATCTTATGAACTATATATATCCCACCTTCGGATACGATGTTGTTTTGTTGCTCTCAGCATCATTCGGAGATACGGTTGTCATGTTACTTGATGATGATATACGTGTTGGTGGAATTCGACCTGATAACGGAACGCACATTAAAAATGCTACCAACAATTGAAGCATCTCGCGTCTAAGGCCAAAAAACATCATTACAAAATGATTTACTTTAGCTCTAAGTATAACCAATGTTCAAACTCTAAGTTTCCTTTAGAAGTATGTAAGTGTCTGGTTGAATTACAAAAATGCTAAGTATATTATGTACATAGCGATTGTGACGTGTTTTCAAATTAACCAATAGAGCTGGGAGCTGAGATAATTTCTAACGTGACATGTACATATAGGAAGTGTTGATCGCATTAAATATGTGTAAAGTCGCAATCAGTATTAAATTAACCAATCGGCAAGGCCGCGTTTGAAGGATTTACGGAAAACATTGCACAGATCAGTTGTATCCAGTATCCTCACGTATCTTGAGGTCTCTTGAGGCTGAGCTTGTATTATTATCCTGTTTATGACAGATAGAATGTAGGACCGAAATACAATGGCTGATCCAGTGAAATATATACCTCTATAAATTTAGCGATATGTAGAGATACTACACTACTACAGGCTAAAAAACATGAACAGAACTTTGACGTTTGGAGCGAACGCCTTCAGTCGTCGGTTACGTTAATAGCGTGGTTTCCACAGGGTTGTAACTGTCGCGAACGTGTCGTGAATTATTTGTTGTCAATGGTCGTGACACCGTCGCAAGTTAATTTCATACCCAGGGATCATACAAGCAAACAAACACGGTCTCCCCAAAGGGGACCTTCCCCCCCTGATTGTCGCAATACTGTTGTCAGGGACGCCGGAACTGGGGGGGGGGCAGACGTGCCCTTTGAGTTATAAAACACTACCTGATAAATCATATTTCCAGTGATGCTTTTTGGGCAAACTCATCAGGTGTGATCTTGAATGTGACTTGATTAAGTGCGTTTGCTGACATATATTGGCAAGTCAACACATAATTGTAGGTTTATACCTTCACCGGAGTCTATAGAAGTGCCCTTTGGTGTGAGTTTGCCCCCCTTGCCTTTTTATCCTTCCGGCATCCCTGACTGTTGTCACGCTGTCGTTTTTCTATTGTTATTAAAAAATAACCGTCACGGCACGTTTTTAGCCTGTCGCAACAGTCGTCGAGAATCGAGTTGGAACTCCAGCCTATCTCGATGACACTGTTGTAACTGTCGTGAACTGTTGCCAGCATGTCGCAACAAGACTTTTCTTCATGATTCCATTACTCTGACGACAGTTACAACACGTTCGCGACAGCTACGACCATATGGAAACCAGGCCGGGAAAATTGCATGAGCCTTTACACTAGTGAACATAAAAGCTATGAATGTAAGATGAAGATGACTATAAGATAAAACTTATTTAGGACTATGAATCTGTAGCTACCTTCAAAGTGTCTTGTTGTTTCATTCCCATTCCAAGTAGCCAAATCTCATTTTCCCAGTCCAAATCCATTTAACCAAATTCCAGTTCCCATTTTACCCATTAGGACCTCTTTGATATTTAGTTGGTTAGTTATATACTACTTATTAGTTAGTGAATGTTCTGTATCGTTGTATTTAATCTTGTAAATTTGCTGGGAGGTGCGATCATATGTCTTGTTTCGTTATACCACTAATCAGGAGAAGTTCATAATAAAAAATATTTCTTGGAATCAAATGTGGACTACGATTGACCAACTGATACAATATATTCAACATATTCAGGCCAGTGCGCTGAATATATTGAAAGGCGAGTTCAAATCATGCTTCAGTCAACTTTTGTGTTGAAAACGCAGTGTTGGGTTTCTCTCATGAATATATTGTATCATGTTTCCTTAATGACAGAAATGACGGAAATCGTGATGAGTGCAGTGAGGAGTTGGGTTCATATTTGCCTGAGAGAAATCGTGATGCGTGGGTTGGGCTCATATTTACCTGAGAGAAATCGTGATGCGTGGGTTGGGCTCATATTTACCTGACATCATGAGGCGAAATCATGAGGCGCTGTGAGTGCTCATGTGTTTTACATGATGGAAAGTGTTATGCGCTGTGTGGGCTCTTGCTTTTTAATGATAGAAATCGTGATGCGCTGTGTAGACTCACGTTTTTACATGACAGAAATCAAGGCTCACGTTTTACATTCTAGAAACTGCGATGCGCGGTGTGGGCTAGCGTTTTACATGACAGAAATCGTGATGAGCTGTGTGGGTTCACGTGCCCCTTTTCCCATGATTTCTGAGTAAAGAACGATGACGACTCAACTCGCAAGCGTCTTGGCTTACAGGTCATGATTCCCCTGTTGCTCAATTGAGCAGTGGTTGTCATTTTACCCGAGCTCGTGTTAAGCCGGTTAACTCATAAACGAGATAGAAACAGTTCGGAGGAAAGAAAGGAAACCAATTAGGTTTCGTTCCTCTGCAGACCGAAGAGCCGAAGACGGGCAGAAAATGGGCAGTCGGAGCAGATATGCCATTTAAGCTGAGTTAAGAAATGGAGGGAAGAAGGTCATTTCCCTTTGTTTTATGTGAAATAGATAAAAGTATATAAACCAGCATTCATGCATGGATCGTATCGGTTTAAAAATCTGGAAAACAAGACCTCATCTACTGCAGATGGAGTAAGTACTGAGATTGGGAGTATTGTAGTAAATAAATTAATGAATTCTAGCTTAGCTGAGGTTGTGCGATGTCCGGAGGGTCTATATTGCGGGTTGCAGGTTGATGAGAAAAAGACAGTGAATCGCATCGAACCACAAACCCTAAGCTGAGATGTTTATCCTAACCAGAACTCAACCACCTACCTGCAAATCGAACCTGCTGTTTAGATCCTTCATGTTGGTGGTAGATTGTGGTTGCTCACTTGAGGAACTTAGTGGAAAAACCGCCTAGTGGAAAACCAACTTTACAGTCACTCAAGCTCGCAATATCAGTGTAGGCCGATTTACACTACGCAACTTTTGCCTAAAACTGTCGCATGCAACCTGCTTACAATTTGAGTTGTACTGTGTAAATCAAGCACCCAACTCACGTGTTGCATGCGATAGTTTTAGGCAGCGGCGTAGCCAGCTCGATAATTGGGGGATCCATATTCATATATTCGTGTTCACCGACCTTAAAATCAATCGATTTCAAAAGAAATTAATAATGCAGAGCACGAATATATGAATATGGACCCCCCTCCCCCCCCCCAATTATCGAGCTGGCTACACCGCTGGTTTTAGGAGTGGTTTTAGGCCGCCGACAGTTTTGGGTTTGCCGGCATTGGGCTTGGACAAATGAGCGTAGAGTGCTTAACTCAACGTATACGATTAAGTAACGCAATGACACAGAATAAAGATCAGTACCAGAAGGGTCACTCAGCGGTGCAACGTGTCACCATTTTTCTATGCAAAAATATGCAATTGACTGGCCAGGAAGATGGCGGCCAGCCAATACAGCGCGTTTATTGGCCAGAAAATGTAATCGACTGGCTAGGAAGATGGCGGCCAGGGTGGCCCAACACCGCGGAAAAATGTCTGCGCATGCGTCTACCTTACTTGTAATAGTATTGCGAACTTGATGAGAAGCTGTTCCTAACGTTTCCGAAGGCTCAAAATGGCGGTAAAAAGGAGTGACTTCATTGTGCGTCTTTACAGCCAGATTTCGAGCGCAAAAATAAACATGTTATTCTAAAAACTAGGAATAAATACAGCCA
>CACRXK020004963.1:0-29700 GCA_902702795.2 Paramuricea clavata | reverse complement strand
GGGGGGGGTTTATCACCATCACTCCCACCATCATCATAATCACCATCACTCCCACCATCATCATAATCACCATCACTCCCACCATCATCATAATCACCATCACTCCCACCATCATCACAATCACCATCACTCCCACCATCATCATAATCACCATCACTCCCACCATCATCATAATCACCATCACTCCCACCATCATCATAATCAGCATCATGAAAAGGATATCCAAGTAATATAATCAGCCTGGGCTTCTTCTGTTGACTCCATTATAATCAAAGCAATGTTGTCAAAGATCTACAGAACAAAAAAAAATTCCTTCTTAACAAACTGAGATTGCAAATGACTATAGTGCCTTGTTGTAGTCATATACCTGAAAAATTATTTCGAAAACTAATTTAACCCCAACCATAATCCCAACTCTTAATCCTAATTCCAACCCTAATCCTTAGGATATAATTTCAGGATATCCAACTTACCGTGCCGTTCAAACTGACAATATTGTTAGGTTTATGATACACAGACAACGGCAAAGTCTCAATTTTGATGCAATCTTCCTTTTGCGTTGAAATCTTGACTTGTTTTGCCAAAGGAGCTTCAATAATCGGCAATATTTTACCACATTTTACAACCTCGATACTGCCTAGCATGTTTTCACCAAGGGTCCAATTAAAAATAAAGAGATCAATGGCAATACTCTTATCAATGTTCAATGGCTCAAGCAAACATTTGTCTGTGTGGCCTTCCTGTAATATTTGATAAAACATAAAGTTGAAGCTTGCAAAATGACTTTAGAAAAATTGCATGGACTGGACTATCTGGGCATACTGATTAATACTGTATTAATACATATTTTAAAACTGAAAATTCACTAATAATACCATATAGGTTGCCATCCCACTGCTTGTTGTTTTTTGAATACTAAAACCAAGCTACACAAAATACAAAAACAATTTCGTGAACAATGCACTCTTCAAGAAAGGACATCATTTTGGCTAAAGAGCCTTGTTTTCGTCATGGCTTTAACTAATGTCATATACACAAAAACGAGGGTCGATGGAAGGGTGCACAAGTAGAAACATTTCTGGTGGAGTGCAAGCGACACCACTCAGTGAGCTTCGGGAGGGGTTAGGCATTTGGGTAATTAAAGCTTTTCACACAAAATAGGAGGGGTGAAGCCAAATTTTGGTGGGGTTGAACACTATTAGAGGGGTAGAGAGATTCTAGGAGGGGGTTAACCCCCCCCCCCCCCTAGAAAATCTACCCATGAGTGTGTAATTCCATATTCAAGAAATTAATGAAATATTTGATAGAGTAAAACGAAAACAATGAATTAAATAACAACCTTTATTTGATTCTGGTTTATAAATGTTAGATTCTTCACATTTATGGATATACGTCCTTGTTTTAAAATTCCAAATGTTGAAATCTTTACGTGACCACGTTGATCATTCTAAGAAATAAATTTCAATCAACTATGTTTACACAAAATTGGACAAATATGGAACAGCCAAAAAATTCATTAATTTGCTTCTAGGGGTATTCATATATACATGAAAATTTAAGTGTGCCGAGTCTAATTATCATTTATTTATTAACTTTGGCCGTTAACACAAACATAAACAAGCAGGGCTGCAAATTACTGTCGGACATCGGACAATGTCCGACTAAATTTGGCAAATGTCCAAGCAAAAGTAATTTTGATCGGACATTGGTCCGGTCACAAGAAAAAATTGTCATATACATTTGCGAGGCAATCTAGCATTTTACTTAACATTGCGCCGGAAAGGCTATACATACTTGTCTTGTGACTTATATACCGGGTGTCCCAAAAAAAAGTACTCCGGTTTGATTTATAATAACTTCTAAACATGTAAAGCTATCAAACAGAAATAACTTGCATTAAATAGAGGAAGGACTAACTTAGATTTTGATATATTACAGTTGTATTTTACTTAAAAATTCATCGAGATATTAATGTTCAAAATCGGGAGCTGATTTTGGGATGTGTCTAAAATTAGCGAAAATCGGCATATCAAATATTAACTTCAGCGTTTGTTTGCTTGATGACATATCAGGCTAACTTGTATTTCAGCGAAATGTCGTTAGGATTGTAAGGGATATGGCGTAGATTTAGACTTCTTACATGTAAGTCTTAGCTCGTTGTTTCCTGAAACATGAACGTACGAAATTATGCAAGTATTTAATAGGTCTTTACAAACTTTACAAATTTATACGGTACATGAAAGACCATGCAAGGCAGGCGCTTAAATTTTTCTTAGCCTAATTTTTTTATGTTTTTCATGGGTTCAAAACAGAGTTGATTATTTCTCGGTTAGAGCAGGATGAATATTATTCTGCAATGAAGGAAATAATATTGCTTTTTGCAAATACACATCACAGTATCAACGCTACTATTTTGTTATGTTTTGTTCCAAAAATGTTGGATGTCTCCAGGGAGTTGCATGCTTAATTGTTGTCTGATGGAGTTGTATGGCCTTGATTGTGTTTCATTCTCAGTTTATTCTGAACTTAAAAAGATTAAGAAAAGGCAAATGAGTTTGAGTGTTCTTAACAAGATTTCAGAACGTTGCAGAAGTTAGAAGAGCTTGACAATTCCATTGTGATAGCATGCTAGGATTTCAGAACTACGAACGATCCATGACGATCCTTCGCGATGCAGTGGTCTCATGAAATAAGGAAACGTATTCGTGCTAGGAACCCACACAGATTTCGGACGAATAAATCTTACTTGTATTTTGTAGATAATAATACTTTGTTTCATAATAAACAATTTGTCAAGTGTTATTTATTTACTGGTAATCGTGCATGTTTCAGTCGGGCAAATCATAATTAATATTTGATATGCTGTTTTTTGCATATTTCAGACACATCCGGAAATATGCTCCCGATTTTAAACATTAACATCTCCGTGAATTTTTAAGTGAAATACAACTGTAATATATCAAAATCTGAGTTAGTCCTTCCTCTATTTGATGCAAGTTATTTCTCTTTAAAAGGTTTACTTGTTAAGAAGTTATTACGAATCAAACCGGAGTACTTTTTTTTGGGACACCCGGTATGTCTTGTGGCGTATACTATATATGTCCAACCAAATTTAGTAGTGTTGATTTTTGTCCAACCAAATTCAAGTTATGTCCAACCAAAATTAGAAGTGATCGGACCAATGTCCTGTCAAGTCAAATATTTATTTGCAGCCCTGCACAAGGAAAATGCAAACAGGAAAATGCAAACAGGAAAATGGCTCAGGTACACTAACACAGCCATTACATTACTGACCTCTTACAGAACAAATACAACACAACAAAACACAAGTGCTAAAGTCAGTATTCCAGACTGTAACGTTTGTTTTGTGCACAGGGAGTACTGTATGACTCCAAGAACTGTGAAATCCAAACAGCAGTCACAAGTGTGCAGAGAATTTATTCCCCCAAACTTTACAGCCTGGTCTATGGTCATCATCTGCTAAATATATTACAGGGGTAGGCTGGGTAGCAAAACTAAATAACTAATGAGCTATACAACAATGTTAAACTACAATGTTAGACTACCATATTGGATGTGTTGAAAATTTCAACAGCCCTTAACCACAACTTTAATGTAGCTATTACGAAACATAGAAGTAGCATTTTACTAATACATTATGTAAACAACCATTTGTCCATTTTGAATCAGTAACTTTCAAACATAAATACACGCAGTTTTTACCAACAAAATCTCATACAAACCCACTTTAAGAACAATCTACATACAAACCTCTAATTCTATATTATGTATGCGAGAATATGAGCTTTCAAAGATGAGAAAAAATAGGAAAAACACACGGCAAAAATAATAATAAAAATCTGCCATATTGGATCTGTTTCTGACTTAGCTTACGTCATCACCTGTGTTTCCACAAGGAAGTTCAAACATCCTTGCAAAATTTATTATAATTTATGCATATGATTATTGTATAATTTATGTTCATTTTAATTATTGCAAATAAATTATCATAATTTTTAGCAACATTTTATAATTCATGCAACACCTGCCATATTTGTCTATTGTTTACATGATTTTGGCAACTTTTTATACTTTTACTGAATTTTACAAGAATTTTGGGTGGAATTTTGGTGTTTTTTTGAAGGATTTATACACAATGCTGCCTCATCCTTTTCGAGACGAATCCACATTTAAAATATACGCTTTTACATTTGTATTGGCCACAATAATTTGTGTTATAATATTGTCAAGATACATCAAACTAAACCCTGGCAGACATATATAGGCATTATGGAATTGATGGAAAAGATGATAGTTCACTGTGTTGGATTGAAATATATTGGTTTGAATTGTTGCAAGAAATATAGCATTCACAAGGCGTGGAACTCTTGGTCAAGAATATAAATTTGTATGATGGACAATGAACGTGACTTACTGTACAGGATATTTATTTAAAATTTGAAGTATTATAATTTATTTTGGACTATAGAAATGACTCGATACCAAAGAACAGGATGTAATCTTTTATTCCTACAATAAAAAGTTGTCAGAATAAATGCATGTCTCCATTTTTACCATAGTACAACACTGTCAACACAGCTAGATTTTCTTCAAATTCCCCAGTTTCCTCCTGTAGTAAGCCTAGTAACACTAGACCAATATGTGATGGTCCATGTTTAGAGGCCTTTGGAATCAGTACACCTACTGTACCATATAAATACCACCTCAAATGACCACTAGTCCACTACTGGACAGTGCACTTTGCAGCTTAGAGCTGTCAACATGAATTGGCACTTTATACTGTACTTGACCTATTGTAGGATCTCTCATAACAGATCACTTTAATTCAGTGCAAATGCTATTGAATTTGCATAGGATAAAAGACGGTAGAAAAACATTAAGTTACGTAATTGGCACTTCTAATAATAACTTACAGCTGAAACCTAATACCCAAAATAAAAAACAAAATATTATTTTTTCTGTAATGGATATGCCTTTGCAGGTTTTAGGTGTTGTGATTTTACGAATATTGAATTTGACATTTTCAACTGCGTTTAACCAAAAGCACTCTAAAATGCATTGTGACTCTTGCTATCTGGTTGCTATTTTTTTCAAAACGTATTTTGTAATCAAACGCTCATAAAATATTAATTTAAAGACTGATGAGGCCATTTTTGATTGGCAGAATAATAAGTAAACACAGTATGACATGACGAAGTGAAGACATGCCGCTTCTTACTGCACTGAGAACGATATCAAAGAACAGTCGTCTGTTGCGATACGGCGATTCTTTCAGTTCTTCGCAAAGGTATCTGATAAGGGCAAGAAGGAGAAGTGATTTTAAAAAAACTAAAAGGCCATTCCATCAAAGTTTTGGGGCTTCAGAGAAGATTTGTGACCGCAACTTGAAAGTAAACATCGATAAAAACCACATTTATGGAAGAGTCGCAATTGTACATGTAAACAAAACGAGAAATATGGCTAGTGAACAAGGGGGAACGCGAATAGATGCGTCCGAAAAGGAAAGCGATGATTTATCGTTGCCTTTTTGGATATTCTTATGGTCTTTCCTTGCTGTTATTGCTGGGTTTATATACTCAAAGTTAAACAAGCAAAGAGAGACAGATTTGGAACTGAAATCAGGTGATAATCATAGTAGAAACGATGAAGACATTGCAAGGAAATTGGTTAACGAGATTGCGAAAAAGGATTCGGGGAGGAAGCCTACATTTCGGCGTCAGAGAAGTTATGAAATTATCGATGGAGAGGTCCGTATTCACTACGATGTCTCGATGATTGACGATTCACTATATAAAAGCGCAAACATCGAAGGGTTTTTAAAAACGGCTGAAGTGGAAAGCATACCGATTCAAAGCGCAAGTTTAGATGATTTAGAATTTATATATCCAGGGAAATTACCACGAATAGTTGAAGAAGGGGATGAGGAGCTATTAGAAGATCAAAGCGAAGAGCAAGCGTCATTAGCCAGCGTTTATATAAACGAAGGAAGCCCAGACAGCAAAGGTAAGGAACAAATTAATACTGAAAAAGTAGACAACATTTTAAACTATAACAAAATACAAATTTTGAAGCAAATGGATTACATTTTGAAGGGAAACAGGGTGAATTTCCCACAAATTTTGAAACAATAATACAGGAAACTATAATCCCCACTGAGTCAATCAATGATGCGAATAAAATTACAAGCGTTTCGCAAAAAGACAATTGCGTTGAATTGAGTCATCAAGCCGAAACGGATTTGAAAGAAATAAAAAATGAAACTTTAAATGAAAGTTCAGACTATGATAAATCGAGCTCAACTTCTGGGGACAGTGTCATTGAAAATGTGGCTGCAAATACAAAGTCTATTAACACGAGTAGAAATTCCTCACATAACTCAAATATTACAAGTACTTCTGTTTACAAATTAAGCCAAGTTGAAAAGACCCAGGAGCATACATTTACTGTAACTAGACGAGAAATTACTAAATTGAAAAGCAATGAAGAAAAGAGTCCCAGATTTGACTCGTTTAAGGATGAAACAAGCTTTCCTTTAGTCAAGACAAATGCAGGAAGAGAAACAGCTGAAATTATTGATAACAGTTCACAGCTTAGCAGGGATTTGGAATGTGATAGCTTCATGTCAAAACAGGGCATTAAAATCAGACAATCTGGTTTACGTTCAGAAGATAATGTTGAATTATCGGATTCATTGCTTCTTGAAAAGGGGGCAAGAAATGAAAAACTGGATTGTGGAACAAATGTGGAAGTTAAACATTTTGGCCAACAAGAAGAAACCTTATCCAAAGAGGATCAAATATGCTTAAATGAAGTACACTGCAATGATTATGACATTAACAAGTTGGTTCAACAAAAATTAGACAGTAGCAATTTTCACAAAACATCCCCAAAACATGAACAAATTGTGAAGGAATTATCTTCGGGGGATGTTTACGAATGCCCAGACACCTCGTTAGATGCAAACGAGGCTGTTAACGAATGCCCGGAAAGCTCATTGCAGGAACCTCATGTTTTGACACGCCTTGATGAAGGCAGTGATATCCTGGTCGATAATTCTGGTGATATTTTGTTTAAAGTGATCGGCCCAAGCATTGATGAAGTGTACTTTGAAGACATTGTTGAAAGTGATGAACAACTTTGTGAGAAAATCAATGTCGGAACCCTAGATGAAAATGAAAATTATGACAAGTTTGGTTGTAAAGATGAGCTTGCAAAAAACTGGAAGTCTTTGCCGTCATGGGAAGGCATTCATGACATGAAACATTGTGAGTTAAACAGCGATAGTTCCGATGTTGATTACATCGATGTTGAGAAGAATGGGGTAGACGATACCAAGATAGAGGAAGAAAATTCACGAGTTTTCCATGTTGGATCGATGGAAGTCAAAAACAATGAACTGGAACAGAAAATCTCTGGCATTACCAGCGAACAATTTCCAATGCAAAATGCAGAAGAATTATTGTTTAACAAGGACATCAAAGAAGCTCATTTACTAACCTTTGAAAACACAATTGGATCGAGAAAAACTATATTTGTGAAAGATGCTGCAGAGCCTGTTTCTACTGATGAAAGTCAGGAAAGTTTTATTGTGGAGATTGGTTCTGATGTTTCCATGGGAGGTGTTGAGGACATTACCCTGTTTGGAAAAGTGCAAAATGAAAATACCAAACCAGACACATTGGGATGTGAAATCTCTGGTGAGGACCAATAAGAGGACTGTATATTGCACACAATTGTAGTGTAATGTACAGTATGGCTGGGTTTCACTAAACATTACAGGACAGTAGATGGTGGCCAACTGCAGGAATGATGACATTTATACGAGCAAGGATGCTACATCTCTCAATTCTATGTCCTGACTGCTGAATACAGTACCATTGTATATAATGAAAATAGATGTCATTATTTTCTCTGATAAATGCAGGTTGAGCACCATCTGCTGCACGACAGTGAAACCTACCTGTACTACACATTTATGCACTTAGAATAACTTAACAGACAAGCAATGGTGATTCTAAATTGATTGCACATCAAAATTATTATCAAGCACTCAGTGGCGAATCCAGCCCGACAATTTGGTCATGCTATGCATTATTTCTGTGTTCATGGACCGTAAAAACAATCATTTTCTAAAGAAATGAATAATGATAATGATGTAAGATTTGCATAGCATGACCAAATTTGCAGGCTGACCTCACCACTGCAAGCACTGCTTGGACTAAATACCACTTACAGTAAAACAGGGATGCATCCAGCTGGTAGGGAAGATGATCTTCGAGGTTTCGTCATGATCCAGGGTGTGCTGTTGACCAAGTTCGTAATCACTACAGGAGTCTTGCTTCACAATTTCACAATCATGTTACTATCCCATTTTATTTTCCTTTTGGCAATTGTCTTTCCAAATAAAAAGAAAGATTTGATAAGGAAATTGGCATCCACCTTGGACCTCCCCCCCCCCCTGGCAAGGCTAGAAGGGGTGTGCACCCCCTACACACCCCATCCTGTACCCACACACACCCTAGTATATCCATCTCTGCAGTTAAGAAGAAACTTCCTAAGGGCTAGCAATGTTGAATTATAAGCACTATGTAATTTTGTACTTAATTTAAATTAAGGGATCACTGCACTGTCAAAGTGGGGCATTAATGTATCTTTTTATTGCACTCTCAATCTCATTGTTACTAATATTTTCTGAAATGCAACCATCCAAATTGTATACCATCATGATCTCAAAGCAACTTACTAAACACTGTTATTTTAGAGTAAATGACAAGCTACTGCATACAACATGTTAATCAGTGATTTAACAATAAACTAAACTAGTCAAATCCTTTTTGAAATCTTTGCTGAAAATATGGTGATTAAGTAAATTGCTAACAGAAGAAGTAAAGTCAAACAATCAAAATAATTAATTTTTGAGTTAATTACTTTTTAATAGAAAATTAATGGGTGATTAAAAAGTGATTTAAACTTTAATGAACCACATGTGCAACAGATGGTTGTCAGCTGGCAGTTATCAAAGAGAGAAAAAATATGATTTGTAGCAAGTAAAAAAATTGAGAGATTTACATAATTTGTCTTGCTCTTATCAGTGAAGTTGAACACCATCTGCTGCCCTTGCTAAAACCTACCAATACTAAAGGTAACTTCAATGCGTTTATGTAGATGAGATCTTAGTTGCTGAAGCTGTTGAAACACAAGAAGTCGAAGCTGAATGTCCTACACCTGGTGATGACAGTGTATCAGATGATCCTGTGTTGTTTGCAAAAGCTAGTGTAGTTGAGGAAGACGTATTGGTGGCCAAAATCATTACAGTACAAGACCCTGAACCTCCTATAACGAACCTTGATCTGTCCAGTTCAGGTAAAACCACAGAACAAACTGTTTTGACGATTTCAGAAACAATCACCAGTAAAACAAACTGTGCAGCAAATTTAACAGAAGCAGAAATTAATTCCGTAACATTTAAAAATCTTCACTCACCTCCTGAACAAAACTGTACAACTTATACAAACACTAATGTCCAAAATATGGAAAACGGTCTAGTATATTCAGGCGTTGCAAATAGTGGTTTCAAAACCCAAACCAGTTCAGTAAACACTGTCCAGACAGTGACAGATATAACCCATACAAAGGTTCATTCGATAGTAAAGAAATTTGAACAAGCTAGAAGACCAAACACTTTGAAACAAACGGAGAATGGCAATGCGTATTTGAACAGTGATATTCATGAAACACCTGTGATTCCAAAGAACTATAAACAATCGTCTGATGATGTAGTTAAGGCAGAAAGTCAATCGGTAGAGAGTTCCACTTCCATTAATTATAATGAAGACGGTGCTTTGCCAAAGGACCCCGAATTCGTTGACAATGGTCAGATCTCTGAGCAGGCTATTGTTTCAACTATTACTGTTGAAAATGAAGAAGCTATACCATCTGATCTTAAAACTGATGTACACTGTATAGTTGATGATCCTGAGATATCTGAACAAGCTCCCGTTCCAGCTTTCATTGTTGAAACGGAACAACCTAACCTATCTGATGAACCTTACATAAATTCTGATAGTGTAAATTTTGTCGAAAATGTTCCTACTAACACGAATTCAATGGAATTTGCAAGCGATGGTAATGGTGAACTGAAACCAGCTTCAGATAAGAGTATCAGTTCAAACGAACTGCCAAATATGTTGGAGTTAGGATCAGATGCAGAGGTGAAGAATCCAGGAGATATAGCTGAGGACCCGGAAGAGATCGTGATTTATGCAAATCAAGTCACTGAAGTAAATGCGTCTGATGGTGAAAACTATGTAGTTTGTGAGACGGTTGAAGCAATTCATGCAAGACCTGTGGATGATTATGGTACTACGGTAGTTTATGCTAGTCAAGTAAGTGATTCAACTGCAGTAACATATTGCGGAGATGGTAACAATTTAAAACAAGCGAATGGTAGCAGTGGTTTAGACAAAAGCAGCAGAGACAAGGGAAGTACTACGGTAGTCTATGCAAATGAATCACGTGACATTGTGGGTACTACGGTGACTTATACTAATCAAGACAGTGAGCCCGATCCTCAGCCAATTATAGAAACTACCAAACCATCTCACACCAAGATTGTACCTCCCAATCACATCACAGAAGACGACAAGACTTCTACTTTAGAAAACTCAGACATTGATCTTACTAACTCTGTACCTATTTCGCAACAACCAAACAGCGAAAGCCAAAGCTTTATGGAAACTAGTTTTGATGCCACATTGTTAATATCTAGTCCAGTGACAAACGAGAGTTCCTCTGAGCTGCAAGAAAACATTCTTAACAATGATAAGATGCCTTCGTCATCTAGCCCTGAACCACTGACAAACGGGAACGCTCAAGAGATAAAAGAAGACACACTTGGCTTTGACGAAATATTTACAAACGCTAGCACCGATCCAGTAACAAACCAAAGTCCTCTTGAGGTGCAAGAAAACATAGTGAGCTTGGATAAATCACCTTCCTCATCTAGTCCTGTTCCCGAGCCAAAAGAGAGTCACCCTGAATCATGGCAAAAGTTGCCTCGTGGTGAAACTGATGTGGACAGTTTTAGTGACATTGATGAAATTGATATAGATATTCTTCCTGATGAGAACTACCAAAAATCAAAATCTGTGACAGATCTCGATGAGGCATTAGCGTCCTTTGGAGGCTTAGACTGTCTTTCAAATGATGATCAAGACAACATGACTGGTGGCCTTTCCAAATCTGTGCCTGATATTTTAGACAGTTGTCGCGAGGAATTCCTGAGAGAAACCGTAGAAAACCCCACCGAAACACTTCAAAAGAAGAAGCTGTCTTTATCTACTCCTGAAATCAATTCTAAACCAGGTTCTAAAAAAGTTACAAGGATTAAGATCGTTCATGTGAAATTCCTAGAAATGCAATCCGATTCTGAAAACGTGGATGAAGATTCCTTTATCTACGAAGGAGACTTTCCAATTTCTGGAAAAATGAAGCGAAAGAGTAGGAATTTATCTGATGAGTTCAGCAGTCCTGTAGCTAGCCCACCTCCTGATCTTAACAAAGAAATTGCTCAAGAACGTTGGATTGCAGAAAAAACGAACTTGAAGCAATTAGAATTTGAATTTGGGGATTTATTTGAAAATTCGCTATCACCACCGCCACCACCATTTGAAGAAAATGACATGAAGGGCGAGTCAACGAATGACGGACCGAATCAAGGTTCACAAAGTAACACAAATATACACGTAGATGCTACAAAGTTTCAAGATGCTTCGATGGTTTATTCCGTGCCGGATAACTTATCCTATGAAACATCTGGCCCAATTTCCCGCACAAGTAATAGTTTGAAGTCAACCTCGGAATCTCAGGATCCTACATTACCAAACTCTTCTACACAAAAGCCCTCATTAACTGACGTAAAGAACCACAGTTTTAGTACTGTTCATGCAAGTACAACTAGTATGACTAATAGTTCAAGGTTTGAAGTACAGAATCAAAGAACTGTATCAAGACAAAGTACGTCTTCCACAACAACATATTCTAAGACATCTGCTACGGCTTATTCAAGTACACGTATTGGTAGTGTCTCGAAATTAAAATCGGACATTGAAAAATCTAATGAAGATGTTATTTCTGTACTGCCCCTTGAAACACAAGTCACCTCTTCAATTGAAAAACTCCATCAAACGTCAAGTACAATTCGTTCAAGAACAATTATGAGCAGTGGCACTAAATCAAAGGTTGAATATAAAAATATTCAAAACAGTCCACCACTAACTTCCAGTACTTCTGAGGCTGTATCTCGGGCATCAGGGAATCAGGAAATTCCATCCCCAACTCCTGGTACTTTTGAGGCCGTCTCTCAGTCATCAACGAAAACAGACTCTGTGGCATTTAGATATACACCAGGAAATTCACATTCTTATAGCACCGTACCAAAGCCTGTTCCTGAACATGGAAAATACGTTATAAAATCTGGATTGATCGCCACACAATCCACATCAAAACAAACTAACACCAGAAATACAACTACCCAAGCGCGATATGCCGATAACTCTAATTCACCTAGACGCATTGCAAAGTATGTAGAAAGCCCTAATTCAGCTAGACATGTCACTACACAAGCTCGATATATCGATAGCCCTTCATCGAGTCCGTCCAGCAGCCCTCGACATGGGATAAAACTTTCTGAAAAGTTTCGTATGTCGGACGAAGGGAAACTAGCACAAAAACCAGGAGTACCCAGTGACCAGACTGATGGTCACATCTCAGTTACCAACCAGATTGATGGTCAGGTTGTACCTACCAACCGGACTGATGGTCAGAAAACCAGGAAGTCCCACCAGCGAGGATCGAGTAGTAAAGGACCGTCCCGGCAAGACGGTAGACTGGTTACTGTGAAAGGTGGGATCATTAGTGATTACGAGTGTAGCAGTGATGCTGATTCCGAGATGTCCTATAATGTCCCCTCACCTCGTATCAAGGCGAAGAAATTCCATCGACCACTAGTACATCGGGTCGACTCCGCTTCATCTTCGGAACCCGACAGCCCACGAAGACAGATGAAAGACGCTAGACGAAGTATGAGCGAGTTGTTTGGTGTTGATGAGGGATCTCAGTATTCAAGTGATACCAGCAAAGATGGTAGAGGTGTCGATGGTTTTGGGAAAGAGAAAGGAAGTCAGAACTCTTTACGAAACCAAAAGTTGTTCTCACGATTTGGAAACGTAGGACAAAGTGATGAAACGGTAAGAAGACAGAATGAAACCGTTGTGAACTCGAGCCCATCTCATGTTTATCAAGCTAAAACTACTATATTTGATCCAAGACCAATAGAGCCAGAGGCGAACATGGGACAGAATAAAGAAAGAGTAGCGAGTCAAAACATTGTAGAAAGAAACTCTAGTTCACTTAATCTTCCCCAAGCTAGAGTTGCAACATACGATCAAAGAGAGCAAGAAGATCGAATTCCCAATCCACGTTACAGCAATGCTTTAGAAAAAAACCCTAGCCCACCAAATGTCTACCAAGCGAGAGCTACCACATTTGACCAAAGACGAACAGATACCAAAACATATAACCCTCGCTACACGAATGCTTTGGAAAGAAACCTCAGCCCAACAAGTTTCCTACAAGAAGGAAACCTCGATGATCACACGTCCCCCAAGACTGTGGAATTTAATCCATTTGAAGACATAGAAGGCCGAGATGGTTTCCAACCGTTTGAGCGTTGTCATTCACCAAGCAGTGTATATAGCGACACGTCAAGCGTGTTTTCATTTAACTGTGATTTTGATCCGATGCCACCCCCGACGGGAACATATGAACCGGAAGTCTACACGTGCGAGAATCCGATGTGTAGGAAACAAGACATACTCCTAGGACCGGAGAAAACCAGTTTTAGGTCCTGTCCAGCCTGTTTTACGTTCTACTGCAGTAGCGAATGCAGAAAGCTTCACTGGCCTTCGCATAAACAGAGTTGCTACTTTGGACGAGTGAATACTTATGTACGAAGTATAATCCGCTTGTGCCAACGACGGGAAGATCTCAGTATGTATTTATCCCAACTCGCAAGAGATGGTTACAAAAAGAAAGGCCGTGGCGTTGTTATGGCAATATTCAACAGCCCAGAGTTGGCTAGAGAGTTTATAACGAAAGGTCATGACGCGTTCTCGGGCCGCAAACCTACTTACAGTTCACTAGCAGAACTTCACCGTGAAGGAATTATTTCAAAACACCGCGTTGCACTTATGCAAGCAGTGCGAGACTATGAGCCGAATCAGGAATTCGTGTTCAATATCGCCGTTGTAGCTACGAACAATATTCCAATCACACCAGCACCGCGTTACAAACTAAACACCGTCCTGCATTGTATCAAGATGCCTTTGAACGATCTGATTGTTGCAAGACAACCGAAAGACTATGACAAAGTGGAGACGCGTCTGTTCGCGCTACCCAAGTGCTCTAGACACGAATTTGTGAACGAGATGGAAGCGAGGCGACATTATTGTCGCAATTTGTCGAAAAATCTTCGACAGTATAATATCAAGCTGAAGGAAGATTACCCAGAATGCTACAGAAAACTGTGTCTGTATGTCGAGCATAATATTTCGTTTGAGCCCATGACTGTATACGGACAGCGGGGTGGAATAAACTATAAGTGTGTTCTAGCACCCGAGCAAACTTACCCGCTAAATGCAGAGTACTGTTAGAGGGGACTGGGGCTAAATGCAGTGTACTGTTAGAGGGCACTGAGCCTAAAGGCCGAGTACTGTTAGAGGGGACTGGGGTTAAATGCAGAACACTGTTAGAAGGGACTGGGGAAACTTTAGTAACTACGGTAAAATTGTAAAAATTCTCACAACCCGTTTTAGTATAGTGGCAATAATGCTAGACACAAAAACATTGCTGGTCAATCAATATCCGAAAAAAATGTATGCATTGACGTTTTAATAACAAATTGTACCTGTATATAGAGATTTTAAGAATTGATGCGTTTCAATTAGCACCTAATATATAATATGTATTAATTTACGTATATTCAAATTATAATATATACAACTTTAATTATTGCTACACGCACAAATGTGGAAATAGATGGAATAACATGCACTAAATACATTGAATTTATTATCAAACATTGTGTTCGAAGCATTCAATTATATTTTTCCTTTGAAGCGCGTAAAACAGGAATAGTGATATAGAACAGGTACCTTGTATTGGTCCGTCTTGCAAATTCAGACCCCCACATGCGCAATTTGTCTTGTTAGAAAAACCTCTTATCTAGGTTACAGAATTAAAACAAATTAAACTTTATGCTGGTTAGCTTTCCCAGCTCTAACTCTTCTGCTGTTACTACAGCAGGAAACAGAATACTAGGAGAAAACCCGCGATGTTTGGTACTGAGTCAAACTGGAAGTATATAATCTCACAAATGGCAATGCTATATTATATACATGGGACAACATTGTGTGCATTTTTAATGTGGGAAAATGAGAAAAATGCTATGCTTGACTAATGTTTGACGTATGCAGGTCGTGCAAGTAGGAACTAATGAAAACAAATTATGTGAATTGTAACCTAAAACCTTTTCTCATTCATCATTCATGATCGAAATTTAGCACTATCGTGCAGCAGATGGTGATCAACCTGCAGTTATGAGAATGAGAAAATCTTCATTCTTTTCATTAGATGGAATAATCTTGTATTTGGTGGTCAGTATAAATAGTATTGCGAGATGTAGTTTCCTACTGAAGTGCAGCACCATCTGATATACGATGAAACTTCAATATTACCAAAAGATTGCTGTCAGCCTGTCACTGTTTTCGAGTCAGTGGTTTTGCATGCCTGTTAGTGTCGTATATCAAGTCGCCAGTATGAACGATCCTAAGATGTGCCTTAATTTCAATGCTATTTATGTCTTTCTTCCAATTAAAAATTAACGGCATGGAATCCAATTTATCAGGCTATATCGTCAACATCTGCTGCTCTGACATATTAAGCCGGACAGACGGGGAAAAATCCGGAGAATCCGAGTTCAATATCCGTGTCTGAACAACAAAACAATTCCTCGTACGAAAACAACTTACAAAATTATTGCAGGAAAATGTTGAAACAATTTGGATCGTCTTTGGACCTCAAAAATAGCAATTGTTTTTATTTGATTTGTTTCAATAAGTGTATGATTAGGGCAGTAGGTCGTGCTTGAGAAATATTGATCAAAATTAAACTAAATTTCAATTCTACTGGCATCCAAACATGGATCGACTACACGTGAAGTATAATAAAAATAATTTTCTCACTCTGATAACGGCAGATCGGGAAAATCTGCAAACCAATCTTAACCTACACCTCCCATTTCAGCATCATCCTCAGAGATACGAAAAACTAGTTTCATTAGAATAATATGAAACTACACATCCCAGTTCGTGCATCGTAAGGTTTTCTTTTGCCAAGTATTTTACTAGTTCTGCTCCATTGGCCAGCAAACAAAGAAATACGTTACAATAAGTTTGGAAAGGAAACACTGCCGCTTGAAAGAGTTCTTTTCCTTGACGCGCTTCTAAATGTAGCTCAAAAACACACTATACATACACTACAATTATATGACATACAATTATTTAATATGACTATATACAAGTATCCATGTTTTACTATGTAGACTTCCTTATAAATATGTCAAACATACTCTAGGTTACAAATTACTGAGATACTATATCTTTATATTAGAAATATTATTTTAACAAATATTACACACCGTTTATGGGGCAACGTCATAGTGAGAAGAAATTGGCGACCTTTGGCTTCGCAAACCTTTATCAAAATGCAAAACTCCTATGGCGCAAATTAGTCTAGTATGTGCCACATCACTGAAATCTAATAGTTAAAACTTCTGCTATACATTTACACAGTCAGGGTGGGACAAGCTGCTCAAACTCGTTCTATAGATAAACCGTATATATATACCGTATAAATACCGCACAAATTGGGCATAATAATATACGTCACTGTGTTAGCCATGTTGTACTGTACAAATTATGCTATAAATTACAAAGTCAGTCTTCGATAAGCCTTACTCAAACTGCTTTCCTTTTGTCCATTGAGTGGAATAACAAACTGCTCAATCAATGAAGGGTCTTTATTTCGAGGTACTGCTGGTGAAGGCGGCATATTCCGTTGTGCTACTATCGCGACGTTTAACACAAACTCACAATCTGGTCTGTAATGATTAATTAAACGCAGTAAATTTTTCTGATGCTCAGTCCGTACTCCTAGTGTCTCTACTTGCTCCAGTGACGAGTATGTAGGTTTCTGACCAATTTTTTCATCAATAAACAACCTGGCATCGTTCGCACTTGCAAAAATAAGCATAACGCATCCACGGCCTTTCGTATAAAACCCTGCCGAGGACAGAGTGGATAACTGGCTCTGGACGTCTTCATTGCACTGACAGAGCTCCGCAATCGTTTTCATGTAACTTTTCATACGTCCATAATGACAGATCATTTTATGAACAGGCCAGTGAGCGACCCTGCATTTCGTGGAGCAATAGTGAGTAAAACAAGCTGGGCATGCTTTAAAGTTTATAGCAATCATCCCTAGTAGTTCCTCAGTGCGTTGACACTCCGGGTTTTCACATGTGAATAGTTTCTTCTCCATCAATCTAGGCGGCTTCGGCGGGCCGCTTGTTGGTGAGCCAGGGACGACTTCTAAGTCTGGACTGAGTGGAGTTATGCCACGAGATGCGTTTATTAACGAGCCTTCTAACGAAAGCCGTCTGGCAACGCTAAATGCTGAATTTTCATAAGCTGCTAATTCATTAACACCGAATCCCAACCACCGAGGGTCCGCATTGTCAAATCCGCCGCTTTTACGAGATTTCTTCTTCGTTTTGTTCCCAAACGTTAAATTCCTCTTAACTTTTCCCCGTCTGTTTTGAAAAGCGAAGTAGAAAGGCATCTTGCTTACAGAAGCCACGATCGCTCGTATTTTCACAGTTTTTACTTAGACGCAGGCTTCTGTGTACAAATTCTATCAAGCCAGAATAACTAATGAGGAAACTTTGCTCATTAAATGCGTAAAGATAGCGCAATTAAATTACCTGCCTTTTGATTGGTTACTTCAAGATGAAACGGTTGTCTCAGCCAATGAGATTGAAGCGCCAATACTCCTTAATGAAGGTTGAATGCACGCCAGACAATCTGCGGTCTGACAAGCTAAAGATCAACGTTGCGACCTTTGCTTTTGTTGACACCTGTCTGCTGGATACGATACAACACTCTCTCTGTATACTGATATATCACATACTATTCAAAGCTCTATTTCGTCAACTTAAAGTTGTTTCAAGCCTCATTTCACCCTCTATATTCAGTAGCCTACGTTTTACCGAGGAAAGCACAAATTCAAATCATATTTAAACCTGAGATATTGAGATTTAAAAACTACAGCGCGGACTACTTGACCACGGTTAAGTAAATAAACTTTCCTTTTCAAGATACACTATTTTAAACCACAAGGTCTAAATAAAACTGTTCATCCTTCAATTCAGAAGCATCATTTCGTTTTCTTGAATGGCGTTGAATTGTGGTGACTCGCACTTTATCAGTAAGAGGTGACCACTTGGTTATTTTGCCGTCAAGTGTGAAATGGTTATAATTTCCTTCCTAAATCATCAGCATGTCCTGACGCTCCTACCCTATGACGTAAACTCTTGTGCAAACCACTTTGAAACTATTGTGCCTCTCTGCTTCGAATATCCTTGCTTAGCTGCCAAATATTTGTACTATCATTTAAAAGCTTTGAATATTATTAAAAGCAGTCCAATTAATTCCCAACAGGGTACGAAGTTCTTCTCAATATGGACAGCTTATCTTGAATTTCTTAAAATCAACTTTGAAGTAGAAGCTTTTTTAGAATTTTGATATTGAGTGTTTTGTCAACTTTCTTATCTATATGTATATTGTAGGCTATGAAATATTTCTTGTTTCTATGGACAGTTAATTTTAGTCTGAGATCTATGCTGTGTATAATAGCACGACCATGGCGATTTTACACACGATCCGTGACTTGACGAACTTGGACAAATACCATCGGTCAACTAGATGAAATGTCTGAGTATTTTGTCTTTGAATGACTTTGTCATGACTGATGATCTCTGTGTATAAATACGATATTAGATGAAATATCAGGGGGATATTAGACACGATTTATATTCCCAGAACCTGCCGATTACCAGTATAGATCACGCTATTTTAGCCACGGAGTTTGTCTGGATAGTTTGTCTTTACACACTAGCTAAGAGTGATGATCTGTCAGATGAATAATAGTTTTCTATATGACAACTGTTAATTTATTGGATAAACATAAAGGAGGGAATAATTAAAGTTAATTTAAGATTGATTGTCTGTTTCAATTGTTGAGATGGGAACACAGCATGCAGTTGTATTATATCTTAGGTTATTTTTAAATTGTGTTTTGGATATTTTAGTTCATTTCCAGTCGCTATGGAGTTAAACTATTAAGCTTCCTTTATACCGGATATTTTTGTTAAAATGGCTAATAATAGAATCACTTTCCAAAAAAGGTTTTACTGAGGAAAAATATCATATGCACTACAAAAAACGACTTAAAGACGAGTATTTTTAACATATTTTTAGATGTTTTAAAATGATTATAAAAGACTGTTTTAAGTGTATGGTCATAGCATTTGAAACAGTTTTGACAGGAAAATTGAAATTGAAAAAGAGAACTGCAAGAGTCGAACTAATTGACGACGTTTATTACCGTGGATCAACTCAATGATACGGCGTTGATTTTCTTTGTGTATTAACGAGTTTAAACGTACATACCTTGTTTGCATCTGTAATCACCATTCTAACATAATACTAGCCTTTCACTTCTTTCCATATTTCAAACAACAACTCTTAACTCTGAAAAGAAAAACATGTATTACTCAATATACACTTGTTTCAGTGGAATTGATGAAAAACAGGTTGTTTAACGTGTTTGTCATCGAGGGATGAGATCAAAGTATTGCCTATTTCGACGTGAATATTTATAGTAACGAGCTATTTAAGTTAAGGTTTGAATCAGTTCAGTACCTCAGCGTGTGACTACAATCCTGGTCAAAAACCTTGCGTCACCGTGTAACATAAAATCATAAATCACATACTCCACCCCCCCCCCCCTCCCCCCAACGGGGAGAGAGAGGAGGGATAACCCACTCATATGGGAAGTTAGTTAACCGTTTCAAAACCACCTCACACTTGAAATGCGATTATATGACAAAATAAGACGAAAATTGTGAAGGGGAACAATTTTGTGAGAGGAGATCAAGTGAACTGCAGTATGTTCAGTATGAGTGTTAATATACATAAGTATTTTTAGGGGCGAACCATTAGAAAAGTGATAAGGGGGGGGGGGGAAGCAAACAAAAATCTTTGTACACCAAGAAAGTTTGAAAAAAAATTCGTGCAGAGACTATACTATAGGAAAATTATAAGTTGAAATAAAAAAATTCGTGCAGGGGATTATATTTAAAAAAATTATTGACACAAAGAAAAAAATTTCCAAATATTCATACAAGTTAAAGTCCCAAACTCCAACTCCCCTCCCCCCCCTGGCCACTTTTCTAATGGTCCACCCTTTAAGAAAGATTATAGAGAAGAGCAAATGATATTGTTACATGTACTTACATAATAGATATAATTATCTTTCAATGAGCATATTAATTTTACAAACATTGAGAAAGTTTCTATTGACTGGATTACCCAACTGTACACACATAAAAGTTGTTACGGATCTGCAAACAAGTTGCAACATGAAGGTTATTGTCAAGCAGATATCAGAATGTGTTCACGCTGTTTGTTCACAGTTGTTGTGACAAGTCTGGAACAAGTTGTTATCATCTTGTTACAAAGTTGATGCCGGCATGTTGTTCCAACAAGACCACACAATACAGGCTGTTTGTAACAAGTCGCTACAAGCTTGTCATCAACTTGTTAATAGTTTGTTACGTGCAGACGATATCAGACTTGTTGGAACAACTTGCTGTACGTCTGCTGGCCACATCAACCTTGTTACAAGATGATAACAATTTGTTCCAGACTTGTCAACAACTGGGAACAAGCACTGTGAACACATCTTGTTGACTTGTAATAAAATGTTCTGTTTACTTCTATAGCAGCTGTTGTGACCTGCAATACATGTTTGATAATTTGTGTTGTATGCAAAATAATATTTACTCATTAGGGTCTAATATTACAGATATATGTATTTGACAGTCTATAACATCTACCACTATGACATGGTCGTTTAAAGCTTAAATCAATACCACCTAGAGCACATGTGTGCCAAGCAGTACAAGGACAATATCACAATCAACAGTCAGACTACACTCATAAAACATTCAAAACAATATCCCAAAAACACAACCAACACGCTGAACATCATTAGCCGATACCGGAACACCTGGCCAGCCAGCCGGTTACAATCTGGACACTGGAGGACCCGGAATTTACACTTCACTTCTTCATGGTACTTCTTCTCTTGTCTTTTCACTTGCATGTGACATCCATCATTTGTACACGTGACCAAAGAATGATCACATTTTGCTATGTGACTCTTGAGCTCTCCCAAACGTACAATGGCATTGCACCCTGGATTCTCGCACGAAATTTCCAAATTATCCAAGCTATTTCGTATAAATCGCGATGGTTTCTTTATATTTTTGGTCGTGAGATAGTCCTGACACAATGGGCACGTACGAGATAGGTTTAAATGGCCAAGAATGCACTGCTCACAAAAATGGTGCTCGTTTTCTTTACATTGTTTTGGCTCTTTTAACACATTTCGACAAATAGGGCAATGCAGATCTTCTGGTACTGTCGAGTTAAAACGCTCGTCGAAATATCCTTCGAAATTCATCTGTTTTTAACTCATTCCAACGAGCAAAAGATCAAGAAGTTATATAAATATTTACAAATACAAATACTTTCGACTTCGAAATAAAATCAATATGTCGCGCACTTCCGCCCATCCACTTCCGCCTACATTATTTTTTCAAAAGTTTATGGCGTTTTAGCCAATAAGAATGAGGTAAATAATTCTGAATGCAGCCAATCAGGCTTTACGGTTTTTATGGCTGGAAAATACTGCATGATTCAGAAATATTAACAAGATTCTCTTAATTATGTTTATTTGCCGCCCAATACAGAACTACTACATATATTGACATTATTTCTTAACTCTGATAACTGCAGGTTAAACATCGTCTGCTGCACGATAGCCAACCTGCATTTATAGCAACACTAATTAGCCATTTTCACGTGGGCCAATATCCACCTTTTTAAGGTCAGTGTTTCCCTAGGCCTTTCCTAGGTCAGAGAAATTATCATGAGAAGACAGTACCCCAAAAAGAGCCGGAATGTAGATAATCTATAAAACACCGTGAATAATTGTAATTGTAAATTTACCATCATATAGAATTATACCCAACTACGGTTAGAGAAAGTCGCATTTCGCGTTGCGCACGCTCTCTGACTTGGCAGAGACGGACTGTCACCCAAAATGGCGGACAAACCCAGCGGGAGAAATGCTAATTAGCATCATTAAATATATTCGCTTGTGGATTCCCCACAATGAGGAATAATCAACACCTCTCAGTTAAAACATTTGATATAAATTGCTTTCAAAAGCAATCCAAAATCATTCATGCTTATCAGGGATAACACACGATGTACCTTGAAGCGAATTGAAGGCAATTAAACAGCGTTTTTCACGAGAATAAGCCGGGTTTCGCTAAGCCTATTGTTGGTGGACACGATTTGCCCAGAGGAGTATTTTTGGTGGAGAAATTGGGTAAAACTAGTCAAGGTATGGTTTTAATGAGATACACAGTTTGAGTTTTATATTTTTTGGCTTTGTTCTGGCAGATATGGTTGTTTCGCCATATGTTTCAATCTATTTATGTATATATTGCTCAGATATAGGTGTTTGTATTATAGCGTTGTCTGTGAGCTTAAATACAGTTTAAAGTTATTTTCTGTTGCATACGGTATTGTTAAAGAGATTGAATTATAGTCTTATAATTTGCCACGTTCACCGAACACTGCATGATAGAATATTGCGAGATGCGCTGAACACAGCCTGGAATAGCTTGCATACAATAAATAAACACTAGCTGTAGGGTTATAGTCAGGTTATGGGTTATACCAATACCTAGTTTTAGGTTTACCGGTATCAAAAATAAATTACGTGTAGTTGGGAATGTGTGGCCGGGTTGTACATACATCAATACTCCTCACGACATGCTGGCACAATGAAATGTATTACTGACAAAGCAATATGGGATTTAAATGGCATAAAAGAGATAACATAAATATTTATTAGTGTTGTTGATAAATTAATATACTAAAGTCTTTCTTGGTTGAGCAGATTCTATATTCGAGTTTACACTCAGTTCATTACTTGTCTATAAGCCGGGAGACCCCTCGCTGGGTAAGAATGAAACGCAATTGAAATAAACGAATATTCCAGCACGGATCAATCTTAAACTATGGAGGTGCTGAAACTACCTGTAGAAGATTAGCTTCGGTGTTTCACAGTTAAAACTTGCCTTGTATAAGTTCTTTGTGTTCCATGTGGGCTGTTATGCTTCCAGAATGTTAAATGCCATAGTCATTGCTTTCAAAGCTGTGTATTTGGGTTAGAATACAAACTTTTATTTGAGATTTGTCGAGTCGGTGAGTGCTTTGCCACTTTCTGAAGGGAGCATGCCGCTTTCTGCTCGAGTCCCGATGTGTCTTACAAATATTTGAAAATAACTGCATGATTTGAATAAATATAGAAATATGTCACGACACTTTTTGTTATGTATTCCCAAAGGAGTAAGAGGTTGTACAGTAGGATTAAAGAATACGAGAGAGTCGCTTTTAATGAAATAAAGCTCGGCTGAAATGGCAAGGACGAGATAGTTGGCAGTCACGCTATCTTGGTTCGCTGTTCTTAAATCTTAATGCTTTCCCAACACTATCATATATTTTATTTAAATTGAAACATAGTTGGAACATACATCAAACCATTATTTTGTTAATCAAGAACTTGAAATGTCCCCTGTAACAATACGTGACTGGCAACTCTTATCAACAAATCTCGTCAGTTGACCGGAGCCTTAATTAATCTGAGCTACCTGAAAAAATTATTTTCTTGGTACTTCAGACACAAACCACGGTTGTTTAAAAAGCTTTGTGTTGCGAGGGGCAAAACAATAGTCAATATACTAAACTGTTTCTACAATACAAATTAAGACATGATAGGTAATTAACGACTGATTTTATTATAACAACAACTTCCTAATGTAAAATTCTATTTATTAGCAACCCAGGAAATTATATAAAGTATATACAACCAATATTGGAGTACATTTAACTCTTGTTCTAAATTGGCAGTTTCAAAGAATGAGTAATTGCAAGTAAATAAATGATATTGAGTGGGACAACACAGATGATCATCATGAGTGACTAAATTGTCAGTTCACTATGGTGACGTTTATACTGTATACCGGATAGCTTCAAGGAGCACCTATCCGATACGGAATGTACAACTTTCAACAGCCTATATATGCATAATGACTTGTGTTTAGCGTACATGTAATGGGAATATTTAGCATGCATTTGCTCGCTGTCGTAGCTAAGTGTGAATACGTTGACTAGTTGACCAGCATGTATGGTACATACAGGGGCGAAACTAGCCCCTTTTAATTCGGGGGGGGGGTGTCCAGAATTGCCCTGCCAAAACCGATGATGCCCTGCAGCAAATTTTTGTATTTCTGGACATAAACCAGTTAAATTTACGGTCAAAAATTTTTCCCGTACAAATCGCTGTTAAAACATGGGTGAACCCCTTATTTTTGGACCAATATCTGTAAAATTTAGGAGTCTATAAACTGCATTCAATTCCGCCCCTGAAAGCCCTGTAAGTTACTTAATAACTTTTACATTCAATCTTCGATTGCCCTGCCAATCCAGATGATTCGCCCTGCCAATCCAGATGATTCGTATTTTTTTTTGGGGGGGGGGTGTTCACCACCGGGGGTGTTCACCCCCGGGGGGTTTCCCCTGGGTACATATAACTGGATTCAGCAAGTGTGACCACAGGGGTTGTCAACTCTAAAACGAAAGACAGTTTAATATTAAAGTGATGGATAAATATCAAGAATTCAGGGCATTTCACTCGACAGAACTAAAGTAGTTTTCTAAAACCCCTTCAATTTTGAACGCAAGAGTGGCTAAATTGTTGACCTTGCCTGTCAGGTGAAATATTTCGCATTATATGGTGGTTCCATAGTTCCCAGAAGTGGTCGGTGGGAATACATTTAAACCTGGCCAGCAACTACAGCGCAATTCCACGACTAAAAGTCACGACCAGACTATTATCTCTAGCCGAGAACTGACGAAACTTCGTGAAAATTTCGTTTCAGCGCGTGGAGGAAGTTTTTCTAGACTGATTCACTTCAAACTGTTATGGAAACCAAACTCATTAATTACAAACAAAGAAATAAAGAAATATTTTTGTTTTATTGCCGGCAACCTACACATGGGATTCTGCTGAGTTGCTAGGAGTATGAAAGATGTTTTGTTCTCATGAAGCACGCCAAAATATGCATATATCATCGCGCTTATGAGACACCACCAAAATACGCGGATTCTCATACGCACTACACTAAAACAAGCATATATGCCCGTGCTTATGGGACACCAAAATACGGGATTCTCATCAAATAAGACACCAAAATACGAGATTCTCATAAGCACGCTAAAACAAGCATATATGATCGTGCTTATGAGACACCATGCAAAATACTCTCATAAGCACGCTAAAACATGCATATATGATCGTGCTTATGAGACACCAAAATACGAGGTTCTCATAAGCACCGCTAAAACATGCATATATGATAAATCAATACATAGTCATACGTAGTCATATATAAAACTTTAATTTTTTCAAACTTTTTATTCTAAGTTTAAAGAATCAATTTTTTTTCAATGCAACTCAAACAAAATGTGAGAAGCCATTTATAAAACAATTAATTGAACTAAAAGATAATATTATCTTTCACGTCTTTTTCCATTACACAGCTGGAAAAACCTACTTTTTATCTGCATGTACGGCCTAATGATGCAAGACTAAGGCGTCGACAGAAAGCTAATGGATTGTAGATTCTAAAAATATAATTTTCAAACCAGCCCAAATTCGAGTTTCTGCTACAGAAGCCTTCAAATTCAATAGAATATAAGGTTCGAAACACCTAGCATAATATTAACTTTCACGTCTTTTTCGATTAGGAAGCGGTCATTATTTATGGTGGGGGGTGGCACCGAAGAGAAATGTTTTTAGTGCTAAAAATTTTGCTGACCCAACCATTAAAAAGTAAACTATTTGATTACCCAACCTCAAATATCAATTAAAAAAGAAATACCCACCCCTGGTCAAAAACATTACAAAAAGATACCATTCAGTTGTCACACAAGTCCCTTTCCACTTCTGTGACATAGTTTGATAACGGATTGTGAAATTTTCCGCAGTCTAAAATGTCACGTTGTCTGCACATGTACTTTCTTTGGAAGTTTTGGAGACACCATTTGTCTCCGAATAAATCTGGTTGATTCACATATTGTATTGACATATGACTGTTGACATTGCTTTTTAGTCTCCAATATTTCAGTGAGTTATGCTTTGGATATGACAATAAATTTTTATTACCCAACCCTTGAGTTGTTTTGTTTTTCATTTACCCAACCTTTTACTCACTCAAAATTTTGTTTACCCAACCATTTTCTCTTCGGTGCCACCCCCCACCGTAAATAATGACCGCTCCCTTACACATGCAGCTGGTAAAACTTGCTTTTTATGTCCACAGTCGTCTAGTGATGCGCGAATAAAGCATCGACAGAAAGTCTATGGAACGTAGATTCCAAAAATTGAATTTTCAGACCGTGACAAATTAAAGTTTCTGCTACAGGGGCCTTGAAATTCAATAGAACATAAGGTTCGAAATAGCATAATATTAACTTGCACGTCTTTTTCGATTATGCACCTGGAAAAACCTGCTTTTTATCTGCACGTACGGCCTAGTGATGGAAGAGTAAGGCATCCACAGAAAGCTAATGGATTGTAGATTCTAAAAATATAATTTTCAAACCAGCCCAAATTCGAGTTTATGCTACAGAAGCCTTCAAATTCAATAGAATATAAGGTTCGAAACACTAGCATAATATTAACTTTCACCTCTTTTTCGATTACACATGCAGCTGGTAAAACTTGCTTTTTATGTCCACAGTCGTCTAGTGATGCACGAGTAAGGTATCAACGGAAAGCATCTGGAACGTAGATTTTAAAAATAAAATATTTAGACCGTCACAAATTCAAGTTTCTCCTACACGGGCCTAGAAATTCAATAGAACATAAGGTTCGAAACAGCATAATATTAACTTGCACGTCTTTTTCGATTATGCACCTGGAAAAACCTGCATTTTATCTGCACGTACGGCTTGGTGATGCAAGACTATGGCATCAACAGAAAGCCAATGGATATTAGAGTCTAGAAATATAATTTTCAAACCAGCCCAAATTCGAGTTTATGCTACAGAAGCCTTCAAATTCAATAGAATATAAGGTTCGAAACACCTAGCATATAATATTAACTTTCACGTCTTTTTCGATTACACATGCAGCTGGTAAAACTTGCTTTTTATGTCCACAGTCGTCTAGTGATGCACGAATAAGGCATTGACAGAAAGTCTATGGACCGTAGATTCCAAAAATTGAATTTCAGACCGTGACAAATTCAAGTTTCTGCTACAGGGACCTTGAAATTCAATAGAACACAAGGTTCGAAACAGCATAATATTAACTTGCACGTCTTTTTCGATTATGCACCTGGAAAAACCTGCTGATAAGACACGAAAATACGGGATTCTCATAAGCACGCTAAAACAAGCATAATTATATGAACATGCTTATGAGACACCAAAATACGGGATTCTCGTAGTATAATTTAACATATATTTAATAATGAAGATTACCGTTTGGAAACTCTGCCAGAGGCAAAGTTTTTGTTCGATACTTTTGTTCTACGGTATAGTTCAACGGTGCTGTTATCTATGTTAAGTCGTCTTTACAAAAAATTTCGCTGCCGAAATATTTTGCTCATTTTTTAAATTGTGAGTGTCAAGTAGAACTGACTTAAGTATAAATCAAGCGTAATCCCCTACTTTATGAGTTTAGTGTGAGAAATCATTATTCTCCAATTCATCAATTGCGATTGCTAATATAGGTAATTAAGTAAAAACTTTGTATATTTTTTCCAGATGAAGGACGAAGTATTACTGGCAGCCATCTTGCTGGCTGCAGCTGTGTTGTTGCTCATCCTGACAATCATTATGCTCTGCATCGTATTCAAGTTCGTCAAAACCAAATCCAGCGTTGAAAAGAAATCGTCAGAGATCCCTAAGACCTCCCACAACTATGATAACTCCGCCTTTCAACGCACCAGCGACATAGGTGCACATGGAAACGAACAGACCAATAATAGGCAAGTCAGTTACTATGGCAATGACAGTGACCAACACAAATCAGAATGGCCCACATCGTATAACATGTATGCAGTGTCGAGGAGCTATGCATTTCCCAAGGCTGGCGATCAGTCAGAGCAGAGTTCTGAGCTGGGATCCAGAGCACATCCATCCAATCCCCCATCTACCATTGCAAGCCGTTCTAGTACTATCGACACTCGCGAGGTTTGTTTCAACTTACTTTATTTATACTGAATTGCTCTATAAGTTCTGAACTGTTCTTCCTAGAGGTCCAGTAGAAGTCATCTCTTGTTCATCCAGTGTTACTCAGGAAGCCGGATCATCTCTTATTGATCCAGTGTTACTAAGAAGAAACCTAAACTAAACTAACATTATTTATACTGGATAGCTCTATCAGTTCTAAACAGATCTTCCTAGAGGTCCAGTAAGGATCATGTCTTATTGATCCAGTGTTACTACAGGAGGAAACCTAAACTAAACTAACTTTATTTATACTGGATAGCTCTATCAGTTCTAAACTGTTCTTCCTAGAGGTCCAGTAAGGATCATCTCTTATTGATCCAGTGTTACTACAGGAGGAAACCTAAACTAAACTAACTTTATTTATACTGGATGGCTCTATCAGTTCTAAACTGTTCTTTCTAGAGGTCCAGTAAGGATCATCTCTTATTGATCCAGTGTTACTACAGGAGGAAACCTAAACTAAACTAACTTTATTTATACTGGATAGCTCTATCAGTTCTAAACTGTTCTTCCTAGAGGTCCAGTAAGGATCATCTCTTATTGATCCAGTGTTATTACAGGAGGAAACCTAAACTAAACTAACTTTATTTATACTGAATAGCTCTATCAGTTCTAAACTGTTCTTCCTAGAGGTCCAGTAAGGATCATCTCTTATTGATCCAGTGTTACTACAGGAGGAAACCTAAACTAACTTTATTTATACTGGATAGCTCTATCAGTTCTAAACTGTTCTTCCTAGAGGTTCAGTAAGGATCATCTCTTATTGATCCGGTGTTACTACAGGAGGAAACCTAAACTAAACTAACTTTATTTATACTGGATAGCTCTATCTGTTCTAAAC
>CACRXK020004962.1:0-29701 GCA_902702795.2 Paramuricea clavata | reverse complement strand
TATGTCATATAAATTGATAATTACCATATAATTTCTGGATAAATGACTTCTCTTAATCCTTTAATGGAATACCTTTACATGTCCAAGAAACAGTCTTTGTGTTTCAACACGGTTCAATGACTGTGACTCATCGCTTGATTTTCAAAGTTGCAGTATAATTCGCTAAAGCTGAAGTGAAGAGCTCAGACTAATATCACTCGATTCGTATTACTATCAGACTAATAAAATGAGATATCGATCGCTTACTTGTCAACCAAAACGTATTTTGGGTTTCTTCGAAGATATAAAACCATACGTGCATTTTGCCAACCGGCAACGTTAAAAGATTACTGGGTTTAAACCAAACGTTATACGAAGGTGCGAAAGTAGAGATCAAATACGAAAAGGAACTTTACGAAGCACAAATTCTGAAATTTCACGGTAAGTTTAATATTAGAAATATAAATATCTAGGATTCTAGGTCTGTAACGCTTGTGTATAAGCATAAAAACGTGGTGTGAAATCGCTAACATGAATATTTTCCGACGCCCACGGTTTGTTTATGAAAAGCGAAACGCGATAATTTCCGACGATCTACGAATAGAACTCTTTCTCAGCTGCGTCCTCGCCCGCAGACGCAAAGCGGACGCATGGCGCCCGCACAGTGGACGCACCCGCAAGTGCCCGCAGACGCACAGTGGACGCACGACGGACGCACGGCGCCCGCAGGACGGACGCACCCGCGGGCGCCCGTGGACGCACAGTGGACGCAAGATACCCGCGTCTTGGACGCGGTTTTTGATAAGTTATTTCTTGGCAGTACTGTAACAGTAAATTTCTGTGCAACGTGCGTATCTTTCCCTTTCCTGATTCGGGTTTGATATCATAAACAGGACTCTCGGGATTCTTCCTCGATACCACTACGTGAATCTCCTCTTCCCAGAACGCTCGTATTTTGCCTGAACCTCCGCGTGGTGATAGGTTCCGAACAAGCACTCGGTCACCAGGTAAGAGGACAGTCGACCTTACGCGTTTATCGCTCTGTTTCCTTCCCTTAGACGCCGCTTTCTCCGCAGACTTGGATGCTAACATGTAAGCTTCCTGCATTGCTTTCTTCCATTTATTGGCATAAGCTGGATAACCGATTGATTCTTCTTTTCTTGTTAAGTTAAACATCAAATCAATGGGAAGACGAGGCGGTCTACCAAATAGTAGCAAGAACGGGGAGAAGCCAGTAGATTCATGCTTCGTACAATTATACGCGTGTATTAGTTTGTTCACATGATCCTTCCAATTAGACTTGTACACTTCGGGTAACGTTCGCAACATGTGTAGCAAAGTCCTGTTCATCCGCTCCACCTGGCCATTTCCCTGTGGATGATAGGGTGTCGTTCTTGAATGTGCGATTCCCGAGAGCTGCTCTAGTCTACGAAACAGTTTATTTTCAAACTCCCCTCCCTGGTCGTGATGTATTCTAGACGGGAAGCCGAAGCGCGGAATGAAATCATTGTAAATTTTATCGGCTGCCGTGGCCGCGGTCTTGTTCCGTGTTGAATACGCTTGTGTATATCTGGTAAAGTGGTCGACTATGACCAGTACATACTCGAACCCTCCCGAACTTCGCTCTAAATGGACAAAATCAATTGATACCAGTTCGAATGGTGCGGACGTAGAAATGGAGTGAAGTGGTTCTCTGTTGGTAAAGGTGGGTTTTCTCTGTTTAACACAACTACACACGTGCGTGATAAAATGTTCAATATCGTTCTTTATTCCAGGCCAATAGAACCGTTCCCTCGCGAGGTTGAAAACGCGTTCTGGACCAAGATGTCCCATTTTCTCGTGTAGTTCTCGAAATACTAACGATCTATACTTCGTTGGTAGTACAAGTTGCTGGCCTCGATACAAAATACCGGTCTTCCTGTCGATCATGAGATTATGCCACTCCCGGAGGTATTTCTTTAGTTCAGGGGTTTCTTGTTGCCTTTCTTCGAGAGTTGGTTTCTTTCGCGCCCGTACATACCGCTGAACCCGACTTGTCGTTGGGTCTTCTCGTTGCGCTCTAGCGAACTCTGTCTGTTTGAACTGGATGGTGTTTTCTCGCTCTGGCAAGAATAACTTGTCTGTCTCGAGGGCCTCCGGCTGATTCGTAACTGATGTAATCCAGGGGGAATCACCATTGCTGACGGAAGAAATCTGAGAGACTGCTGCGTTGAACTCCGGATTTGAAACCGTTTCAGAACAAGAGTCCATGAATCTTTCGAAGTCCGCAGGAATTCTGGACAGGCTATCCGCGTCGATGTTTACTTTTCCCGGTCTGTATTTGATCTCAAAATTAAAGTCTGCAAGTTCCCCAACCCAACGCAAACCGGTCGCATTAAGTTTCGCTGTCGAGAGAATATAAGTCAGTGGGTTATTATCAGTATAGACTACGAAGGATGGTGCATAATATAAATAATCCCTGAATTGTTCGCTGACCGCCCACTTTAGAGCAAGAAACTCTAATTTCCCCGCATGTAAATGGTAGTTCTTCTCAGCTTGCGTTAATGTGCGTGATGCATATGCGATGACACGGAGCGTTCCGCCTTGACGCTGATATAACACGGCTCCCAGCCCGTTCTGGGAAGCATCTGTATGAACAACGTATGGTGAACTGTAATCAGGGTACGCTAGAATCGGGGGTGAGGTGACGCAATCAATCAATGTATTTAATGCCGTCTGGTGTTTCATAGACCACTGAATAGGGTGGTTCGATGGCAGTTGCCCATTCTTCCTGGAGTTCTGATTAGTGTTCACTTTCCCTTCCAACAGCTCATAGATGGGTTTAGCAATCTTCGAAAAATCTTTGATGTGACGTCGGTATACTCCTAACAACCCAATTACTCTTCGAACCTCGCCGACAGTTCGCGGTATTTTGCTCTTCAACAGGATAACAGCTTCGGTTGCTTTTGGATCAATGTTATACCCCTTTTCTGATACTATTCTCCCAAGAAACGATACTTGACGCTTGAATAACCTGCATTTTCCTGACTTCAGTTTAACACCATGTTGTTGCAGTTTCTGCAGAACTAGACGTACGTGTTCAACATGCTCTTCGAATGATTTGGAAAATATAATAATATCGTCGAGATAGGGAATGCATATCTGGTCACGTACATCCCCTAAGCATCCTTCCATGAACCGTTGGAAACTAGCTGGCGCGTTCGTTAGTCCGAATGGTTTCATCGGCAAGGCCAGTTTCTAGGGCATGCAAGAATAGGCCTTGGACAAGCCCTTCATCATATTTGATCTTGGTATCCGATTCTTTTGATGCAAACACTATTTTTTGCCGAATTGTCAGGGCACGAATTAAAAATTCTTGTGGACTTTCTTTTGGGGCTTGACTGATATTAGCCAAGAGCTGGAAGAGCTCGGTAGCACTTTTCTCTTGGAAATGAAAGCGTAGTATTTTACGTAATCGTGGTAATGTCAACCCATTTATTCCCTCCAAATAACTTCGTAGTTGTAACCCAGCCTGAACAGCTCTAACCACAGCATGGGTAATTTCCTCTTCTGTGTAACCCTTTTGCAACCCAATTTCAATCTGTGAAATGAGTGACTGATATGCTAGTTTATCTTTATGCCCTGGCTCTCCGATTTGTCCTTGTATCTTGAATTCCCGACGGAGCATGCTTGTTTTCATGTTAAGAAATGCACTTTGTGGCTTATCTTGTTGTGTTACTGATTCACTAGTTATAGTTATGTCCTCAGTTGTTTTATTTTGGGTTTGGACAGTATTTATTTGATCTTTGAGTTTTTCCTGCTCTACTAGTAACTTTTCATACTGTGTTTTGAGCTGTTTCAGTTCCTGTTCACTCTTTTCTTTTGCTTTCAGGCTTTCCTCATTTTGACTCATTGCTTTGCTGTCTAAAATAGTTTGTATTTTTCCCAATAGACTGTCAAGCTGCTCGGTATTATACTTAGGTACTTCTTCTTCAAATACTGTACGTATAATTTTAATCAGTTCCAACCAACCCTTTTCTCCGATTTCTTCTACCTTTATCCATTTCATTTCTTCTCCAAATCGGGCTAATTCCATTCGTTTTAAGCCCAGCATACGAGACTGAAGCTCTATAATCAAATCTTCTGACATTTTTCAACAGTAAATCGTCCAACTTCCCGTTGTAGAACTTGTATTAAACTTTTATATACATATATATCCAATATCCACAATTTGTCAATAACTCACGTATATAAAGTATCATAAATCTCGCAAATCTCGTGTATTTTCTCGCCCAAACATCGATTTTTCTACATATTACCTTCCATTGTCTCGGTGGGACCTCCAAATGTTACTCCGAGTTCTTTTTGTTTTACATTTTATTCACTTTTAAAGAAGTATTTTAATATAACTTTTACAAAACATGTGTTCGTTGTCTTATCGTTTTTAAAAAGCGCTAGACTATATTACTGAGCCCGTTTCTACAACATAACCGCTGACTAAGCGCTAGACTATCTCGCTGAGCCCGTTTCTATAACATAACCGCTGACTAAGTTCCAGTCTTTAAAGCTGTTTCTTAATTGTTTTCTCACACGGCTACATAGGCAGGTTGTCAAGCAAAAAGCCCCATGATGGAACAACATAACATTGAGCCATTAAACACTTGAAAGCAAGTTGCAACGACACTGTTACAGTTATGAGCACTTAAACAATAATGGAATTGGAGAAAATATCATCTAAGACTACAGATTACTGAATATATAAATATTCTTATTATCAGTGCATACAGGGGGGCAATTACCCCCTCCCCTAAATAATTCCTGAAAGTCTTTGAATGGTGGCTGAATAACTACATGAGTAACTGTCAAAGCTACTTTTACATCTATAAATTGAAAGCTATAAATTGGTAGGCTATACATTAAGTAAATTTGCAAGAAATGTATATAAGTTTAACTCATTGAGTCACAGTGTGCCCTAATGAACCCTAAAGTGCCATACTTTATTATTTACACTGTCTAACACCAGATGACTTTACTTGTCAACGGGAGAGTGTGGGTTGTAATATGGTAGTCACCCACATCCTTCCCCATTGTCTTATATATCGGTAGCTGTTTACTCAAAGAACCATGTAGAGATTGGCCATGCAAGCAAATACAAATGATAGTTCACTCAATTACTGTTGTCACAATACACACCCAAATACCACATTCTGACTGCTACATTACTTTGTCTAGTTCTTGGGTAATTTTACTCATCTTTGGAAAGACCTTGCACACTAATGGGTTAACATCGATTTCTTTAACTATGTTATAAAAAGTGAAGTAACAATATGCAAATTAGGTAAATGCATGAATTAAGCATGCGTGAAAGGCTTTGGTCCATAAAATGAAAGTTTCAGCAGCTATTTGAAGGACTTTTCTGATATTTGGACCATTAATAAAATTCATAAATTTCTCGTCGATGAACTCAAAATGCGTCTTAAACTTTTACATTTCATGCGCAAATATTTTGCATTTTAATGCTAAAAAAAGCTCCCTCTGCTTTGGAAAATTAATCTGTTACTACGAAAATTTCTTGTTTATTCTACATTATAAGTACCCAAACAATCAAATATTTATCAAATATTTAATGACATGTACATGAACAGATTTGTGAAATTGAGAGCCGTTTCAAAATTGTCTACTTTTTTCTGATACACCTATTGAGCATTGAACGTTCACTTGGCTTAAAATTGCCTTTGTAAAGTGCTTGTCTGATACTGCCATGTCAGGTTTTGACAATATGATCATACAGCAGCATTTACTGAAGAAGCAAATAAGCAAAGTATAATGCGCATAATTATGAATTCACGTTGGTGATGTTTATCTTAGCGATGGTAATATCCGTTATACAATTCAATCATACTATCCTACCCAAACTGTCGATATTTAATATGACAACCACCAAAGCATATAGTGGCCATGCTGGTGATGGCCATGCTTCACTGTCCATGCATGTTGAGGACCGAAATTTGAGTTGGAAATACGTCGCTCAGATTGCAGGAAATGGTGTTTCCGGGCTTCAAATTTTTCCAAGGGAGCATGCCCCTCGACCCCCTAGTTAAGCGAGGTTCAGCAGCCACGGTGCATCGAAGAGGCACGCGTCTTAGCTGGTTATATTGATGAAGACGGTGAATGGCGCCCGGCGGGAAGTAAATGAAATGATAGTATTCTGATGTTGTACCAGTGGATTGCAGAAACTGGTGTCATAATTATTAAAGTGTTTTGTTGTTTTTGTTTGTTTTTCGTTATTTTTCATCTAAAATTGGGACTTTTTGGCTCAAATTTGAGGAGGAAATACGGTGCTCAGAATGCAGGAAATGGCGTTTCCGGGCTTCAAATTTCAAAAAATGTCCGGGGGGCATGCCCCCGGACCACCCTAGCATTGCCAGTATTATAGAGCCACGGTCACTTTTCAAGCTGGATCCGCCCCTGCTTGAGTGAGTGAGTGAGTGTCTGCATGACGTTGAATGTGACACATCTATCTCTAAGTAGAATATGATTACACTTAAAAGCATTGGTTCAAAAATATCATTTAACTTTGAACAAAATAATCTTTTTACTTAGAAAAATGATATCCAGCATTATAGGCAATTCCAGGCATTTAGTTTATGCGTGCAGGGCAGATGGGAAGCAAGGTATCATATTGCTGATTATGCTGAAAAAATAAAAATTAAAAATGGCGGCCGTGTAAACACGGAGTGATCGCTTATGCTTGTAAATATTGAAATAATGCGGTTGTTTCGGCAGTTTTTATTGACAATGTTCAGCATAATCAGCAATATGATACCTAACTTCCCGCCACCCCCTGTGCGCATAAATCAAAAGCTGGAATTGCCTATCGCTATAACATAATTTTTCATGTTTCAAATTCTTGGAAGTGCAGTATATATTATACCTATTACACTACCAATATTTTGGCCATGCATGATGCATTGGCCACACATCCGGCCTGATTACCATTTTCACCTTTTTTTTCCTTGAAAAATATCTAAAACTTCAGTCCTGAAAGAAAATTCGAAATAGAATAATTTTATGAAGAACAAGCAACAACTTAAAGTATTAAAGTACACATTTACATGCTCATAATTCTTCATTCATGACCAAGCAGTTTCATTTGATGGTTCAGCATCAGCTCGACTTCTGAATTTACTATATGAATAAATTGTTAAACACGGCCGAATTCATTAATACTAAATTCGCGATGCATGTTGAACCCTAATCTAACCCCGACTCTAAAAAGCTCTAGCCGTAATCTAATCTTAATCTGACCCTAATCTAACCCTAATTAACGCAAATCCAATAGCTTATATTAGCTCTATATAACCTAATATAATCTTAATCTAACCCTAATATAATCTTAATCTCACACTAATCTAAACTTGATGACCTTTTCTTTAATAATCTCCCCACCCCGGCACGACCTAGCTCCTTTTTAAGGCGCTTACATTTATAGCAAAACCTCTTGTCTATAACGCCTGTGGTATTGTGCGGTGTTTCGAATTTATTGTATTAAATTAATAAATTCGGATGTGTTTAACGGTTTTATTACTGAAATAGTAAATTCAAAGGTCGATGTCATGTTGGATGGTTTCAAATTGTTAGTGGCCGTTATGCAAATTGTTCCTTAAATATAATATATTTGATTTTAAATTCTGGAGTGTTTGACACTGTTTTGACGCTGCCCACAGTTATACAAACAAAAAGGCATATTTCTTTGTATAGTTTTGATTATTTTCTCGTCCGCTCGCAACAGATATCGCATGCACGGAATATTTAAAGAATTTCAAACTTGAAAGCATTCTTGTCATTATATGTATTCACATAAGGGATAACTATGGTAAATAACTCAACAAATACAACTATGCCTTTCGACCCTTCTCTCGAATTTCCAAGCGAGGTTCTACTGTTTTCAGTTGTATTTAAATTCATCGCGATGATTATTGGAGTTTTGGGAAATATCACAGTTATAATTTATACAATTGTCTTGAACAAAGAAAAGACAGCGACGTCTTACTTGGTAGGAAACTTGGCACTGGCAGATCTTCTCGTGTGTTTAACACTTTATCCAATATGGATCATTGAGTTTATACTGACTATATTAAACATTGATAGTGATCAGGATCTGTTTTGTAAGTTAAGTCGTTCTACCATCTGGGCATTGCTGTTCGCTTCAGTGGCTACACTTCTCGCCATTACTGTTGATCGATATTTATATATTGTAAAACCTCTGAAGTATCAACTGATTGTGACAAAACGACGAGTTTTTCTAGCTGTTGCGCAATTTGGATGACTTCCTGCTGTCTTCTCATTGTTCTTCTAGTTTATATTGAAAGATATTATTTCAGATTAAGAAGCTATTGCTACGTGAATAATTATATCTATCATTTTGTGATGAATAATTTTGTTGGCTACTTACCACTTACTTTAATATTAATTCTTAATATCTGGATTTTAATTGTTGCTGGAAAGCAACGAAAACGTATCTTTGCTGAAACAGTGGTACCCGCTACAACTTCCAACGGGCAACCTGCAAACAAAATGTCTGCCATACATGGATTTTTTCGCGCTGTTAAATCAGTTAAAACATTCTCTATTGTTGTTGCAGTGTTGGCATTCTGTATCCTCACTCCAACTGTGGTTGGACCGGTGCTATACTACTCTAATTGTAGTGAGTCATGTCAACAGATGTGGTACGTTGTGTTCCACTATGAACTTTATGGAATAAACTCGATCGTGAATTCTTTCATATATGGATCGAGACATATCAAATACAGAAAAGCGTATCGATACATTCTGTTTAAAATACTTTGTTGTATATATCAGCCCAGCAACTAATCGAGGATGCTGCCTTAAATAATTAAATCTCATAAATAAACCTCCACGTTAGTCTTGGCGCTTGTGCAAATATTAAGCCGCAATAATAAAGATAAACCAAACTGCCTGAAATTGAAAACTGCTGGAACTCAATGGGCATGCTAAATTATGAATCAATTCTGCAATTCTAAAATATTTTATCAAGATGCTATATTTTATCAAGTTTTTCGTCCTGGTGAAAAGAAATACTAGAATACTATGGCGGTGCATGTCGCTAGCAGGACTCCGCCCCCTATTTGTGTTCAAATCATCGACGCGCAAACCTCAGAACACTAGCAGTTTCGAACTGCACGATGAATACCTTATTCTTAAACAGCACGAACGCATTGCTGCACGAACTGCGACCTCAAACCGCACGAAACGCATGGGTAAACAAAGTGCAAAGTTATATTTGACGCTATGAGAAGTGTCGGCTGCATCAATTATTTTAGCTATAATAAAGATCATAACGATAGTTAGTGCGGCAACCAGAATTGTTGATTTTAGATTCCATACGATTTAAAGTGCTGAAAAACAAGTTAGCGTAGAAGACTTAGAAGATTAAGCTTCGAAGTTAGCTTAGAAGATTAATATAGAAGATTAACGACAGGCCTTAAAATATCGGTCGGTCACGGACATTGTCCGACCCATTCATGAAATTGTCCGACGTAGAGAGGAAACCACCGGACATTCTGTCCGACCTAAGTGAAACTGAGGTTTATTGTTTGTCCGACCCGAGTGTATTGGTGTCCGACCGAACTGTAGCTTTGTCTGACGCTTTCTCCACGCACGTAAATCAAAATGTACCCTAGTCCAGAACCAGAGTTTGTACAAAAATGAACCGAAAATGTTGCGGGGCGGCGAGTGAAATGGTGAGGTGGAAAACGGGCTTAAGTAATCGAAGTCGTACTGCTATCATTGGCAAGCAAGTTAATTTTGGCTTGGAAATAAGTATGAATGACACAAATTATTTAATATCTTCACAACATTTAGTTCAGAATGAATACATTATGCTGATATTAATTTGCGTCATTCAGACTTATTTCCGACCCAAACTGAACTGAAGGTCATCGGACATATGTCCGACCCAAACTCAAAGTCATCGGACATTTTGTCAGACGGCCCTGGAAAAGATATTTTAAGGCCTGAACGATTGAAACGATTTAAACGCACGCGAGTTACTTGTTGTTCTTTAACTAGAAATGAATTTAATTGACATGAATCACCTGTTGGTCTTTCTAAATCAACTTAAACTGACACGGATAAGATCTCCATGGCAAATTTCATTTTTGCTGCGAAGCGGGATTGAAGAACTTTATCGTGGAGTCCGTGGGATACACAACCTTCACAGTTAAAATACCGAGAAATGGAATGAAATTTTGAATTATGTAAATGTCAAATGAATGAACGATTATCGCAGGACTTAGGCCTGTTTTATACGTCGAATTTTGGTCGCGTCGAATGCAATTAAGACAATAGATAATGAGATGATAAACCTCATTAAACTTCATTATCTATTGTTTGAATTGCATTCGACGCGACTGAAATTCGACGTATAAAACAGGCCTTAGTCTTTATTATTTTCTTAATAAACATTATTGAGTTAGTACACAAGCGGCCCAATCTCGCAAGGGTCAGTATAGACTTATAGTATAAACGTATATTATAGTAATGTATATTATAGTAAAAATATGTCATAAAATATAAATTTTAAAATGAAATTGACTTGCCTATTTGATAGTGTGTGTTCTCCTTGTATTCCTCCTTTGTTGGACTAATATTTTCCGAGACTTTGTACTCGATGTTACTAGTATACATGAAACATGATAAAGGCTATAAACTTACTATATTTCCGATCGTCGATCCGACGGCACGGCACTTCGAGTCGAAAATTCTCACACTCAAATCGCTTTATTCTCCAAAAAAATTCGCCAACATGTACAACAAATGCCGTTCTTCGAAAATACGGAGGTACTTCGGCGAGATGTACAAGTTTTGGACCATATTTTAACAATGGAAATCAAAACCCATTTTATATTGAACTTGCCCAGACCGAAAATTACTACGGCGAACGCCTGCGCAACCAGGCCCTAAAACCGTTGGGATTTACGGGAGGAAGGACGCCACCTGCCCACTTCCCGCTTTTTGGTAATTCGCATGCTGTGCAATGGGAAACAACATATTACCCAATCTCGTTCCCAGAGTATGCCTGTTCGCGGGTTAGGTTGTGGCATGACTCTGGGGAAATCGAATCTAAATCGTTATTTGATTGGCTGCCGTGATCATCAATGCTGCCGACACAATTAATGCGTGTTTTTTTGCGAGAATTACGCGTGGACATACGCGAAGAGAGAATTATCAATGTTGATCAGATTTGGAATGCGAAATCAAACGATATAAATCGAAGGATATGATATTAATCGTATGAAAAAGTATTGGGACATTGGGTATATACTTACAAAATGGCATGGTATTTATGAATGACTTTTTATCGATCTACAGTACGAGTATATTCATTATAACCATGAAAGAATTGGCTAAATGAAATCATCGCACACATTATCGTTTTGTTAAATTGACATATTGTTGCCAGGACTTTGGAGTGACAGCTTTTGCTTGTGTTAAAAACTTGAAGCTTTAAACAATACAGTACATTATGGTCAATGGTCAACACTCAACATGTTGTAGCCTGTGGTCTTTGTGCTTTTGTAAATGGAGTTATCTATATAAATTTAAGATGCCAGGTGTTTTTGTAGCATCTGTATAATTTAGTATAAATTATAGAATAATTGATTTAAGAAGTTCCTCAGGTTGTAAAACATTTGGTTATAGATTTGCTTTGTAAGTGATTGCCACTTAACAGCATGATGGGCTATTCCATTTAATATCCGTACACCCCCTGTCAAGGATACATGTTTTTCATGGTTATACCCCTGAAGAATTTCAAACTCAAAACCTTTTACCCGTGAAGAATTCCAAGCTCAAAACCCTTTACCCCTGAAGAATTCCAAGCTCAAAACCTTTTACCCCTGTTCAAAGAATACTAAAATTCCAAGCTCAAAACCCTTTAGCCCTGAAGAATTCCAAGCTCAAAACCCTTTACCCCTGAAGAATTCCAAGCTCAAAACCCTTTACCCCAGAAGAATTCCAAACTCGAAACACTTTACCCCTGAAGAATTCCAAGCTCAAAACACTTTACCCCTGAAGAATTCCAGGGATCCTTGACAGGGGGGGGGGGGTATGGATATTAAATGGAATAGCCTGATGTAAGGCTATAATTAAGCCAAACCTGAAACAATTTTTACATCAATTTGTGTCTGGATAAAAAATAAGTAGTGAATTTAAATACAGATGTTTCCCTGTCTGTTGCTAGCTATGTACTATGTGAAACAATGTTGTTTATAGCAATGAGTCATTGTTGATCAATAACAATGCTCATTTGCTAAAAATATACAAGTATTGATTCCATTTCCAAACTATTATACTATGTGAATGTATTGGCAATTAATCCAATTATAAATAAAAGGAGATACTGACAGTAGAATTGAAATAGCTACCAGTTTCAATCAAATAACTACTTTAATTTCTGTATCAACTATCAAGCCTCCTGTGTATTGTTTCCTAAGCATCATTGAGGGGGCATTTGTTCTAAATATATGCAATAAGTCTGGTTACCATTAAAAAATGTCCATATTCAGAGTTACCGTTGTACTATATTTTATTAAAATACTGCAGAAATGCAATATATTTCATGATTTTAAGAAATTTAATGAGGGCTGCATGGTTAAAAAAGGAGGGGGGCTTATTTATTTTTGATATTTGTATCCAAATGAGGGGGGGGGGCTTTTTGATTTTTGTATCCAAATGAGGGGGGGGGGTTATTGGAGAGAGGCTTGAAGAGAAGGGGGCTAAATATAGAAATTACAGTACCACTATTCCTTCCTCTCCCTTCCCAAACATGCTGCAGGAGAGGGGCAACTGCAGGGGTTAAAGCCTGGATTGCAAGGTTGATGTATAATTTGCATGTTATGTACCTGGTAATATGGAGAAATGAGCTAGTAAATATATCCTTGCCTATAATTAGTTGCTGATTAAATGTTCAAAGATACACAGTGTGAAGCATGAAAAGTAAATGGAAGATACCCACTGCAAGAAATTTTCAACAAATATATATGGATTTGTTCACTTCATTTCTTACTTTTGACACAAGTAATTATGGTAATTATAATTACAAACACAATGTATTGTCATTTAAAGACTTTATATGTGATACATGTTAATGTAATATAATATAAAAAATGTGTTTATTGTTAAAATATAGGATATATAATACCGTAAACCTCTGACTATAAGCCCTGGGCTTATATTCTTTTGATGGGCTTAGGGCGGGGGGGCTTATATGCACGGGGGCCTTATAGATGGACAATCAATTGTGTTAGTAATAAACAAGTCAGTCATAAACAGGAAAATAAACATGTATTAATAACACACTTCCATTAACATAGTAAGCTATAAAGACAATGACAATGTTTCAAATATCGTTTTCTGCTATATTAAAAGACAATGTCAATGTTAAATAACATAGTGGGATACTGGGCTTATATTCAGGGGGCTTATATTCAGGGGACTTATGTTCAGGGGGGCTTATATTTGGGGGGGGGGCTTATATTTGGAATGAGGTGAGCATTATATTCAGAGGTTTACAGTATACAGTTCAAAAAAGCTTGTATTTTCTTGTCACAGACACACATTTCTGGGTGCATATAGAACAGCTTATACATCAGGTTCTCATGTCGATCCAATGGTAATTTGATATCGCTGCCATCACCATAATATAGTGTAGCACAGAATGGCCTTGTATCATACTTTGACATCATGATGCAGAAATGCCTTGGTCATTCATGTGGAGATATGACTATCACGATAGAATTAGTTACGCCAAGTAACACGTCGTACACGTCAGGTAGCAGCTGAAATATTTTAATATTTGCCATAATAAGCCCATAACCTGTTGGCAAAACAACCAAAACATCTTCACCATTTTACATTTAATATGGCCGAGATACATTTGAATGTCTCGTCTTTTAACGAATATTCAAGCCCTCTTTTCGCTAGAACAACTTTCATAGCTCTTTCAGTATTTGCCATTGAATATAATTTAATAGTATTACGATTTAAAGCACCTTTAAACGTATAAAAACCCATTTTGTATACTATATTCTGGTGAGAATCTTTGTTTAAAACAATATGATTGTGAGCGTGTGCCCGCGCGAATTTAGTAAGCGGAATAAACAAAAGCAATAAAAGCGCATGCGCCATTTATCTCATTTTGGATAAAAAAATTCGATTTCCCCAGAGTCATGCCACAACCTAACCCGCGAACAGGCATACTCTGGGAACGAGATTGCATATTACCGTGCTATATCATGTATGTTATAATAAGGGGCGGGCCATTAGAAAAGTGATGGGGGTCCATTTTCAACGTGCACGATTTTTTTTTCAAAATTTTTTGCTGTGTCGTTTATTATTTTTTTTAAATAATCCCTTGCTCGAATTTTATTTTTTTTCCAATTTTTTTTTTTCCAATTTCGAATTTTATTTATATATTTTTTTCGGTTGTTTCGGACTCACATCAGTTTAGATTGGCGGGGGTGGGTGAAAATTTTTTTCCCGGACTCAAAAATTTTTTCAAGACGAAGAAAAAAAGGTCAGTTTTGGGGGGGACACCCTTACACTGTATCTCTGATAGGCCCTGTCAACTTATAATTTTCCCTATTGAAAAGTCTCTGCACGAACTTTTTTTTTCAAACATTTCTGGTGCACGAATTTTTTTTCTTCTGTTTTCCCTGCTCGATTTATGTTTTTGCTTTTGCCCCCCCCCCCCATCACTTTTCCAATGGTCCGCCCCTAAGAAATGTATTTAAAACAATTTGTGATGTCTATAACCCCGTTTACACTACGCTCAATTTTTGGTACGGCACGGATGAAATTGGTACCGTACCACTTTTTTGGTTCTTGGACTATCTATTTAAGCCGCCCCGTTTACACGACGCTCAATTTTTGGTACTAAATAGGTAGTCCAAGAACCAAAAAATTCGGGTACGGGTACCAATTTTATCCGTGCCGTACCAAAAATTGAGCGTAGTGTAAACTGGGCTTATATATCATATTTCAAATTATCCTTAATCCTCTTATATAACGATCATATTTCGAATTAATGTAACTCCGCCACCCCCTGTAAATCCCAACGGTTTTAGGAGGCCTGGTTGCGCAGGCGTTCCCCGTAGTAATTTTCGGTCTGGGCAAGTTCAATATAAAATGGGTTTTGATTTCCATTGTTAAAATATGGTCCAAAACGTATACATCTCGCCGAAGTACCTCCGTATTTTCGAAGAACGGCATTTGTTGTACATGCTGGCGAATTTTTTTGGAGAATAAAGCGATTTGAGTGTGAGAATTTTCGATTCGAAGTGCCGTGCCGTCGGATCGACGATCGGAAATAGTTAGCCTTTATCATGTTTCATGTATACTAGTAACATCGAGTACAAAGTCTCGGAAAATATTAGTCCAACAAAGGAGGAATACAAGGAGAACACACACTATCAAATAGGCAAGTCAATTTCATTTTAAAATTTATATTTTATGACATATTTTTACTATAATATACATTACCATAATATACGTTTATACTATAAGTCTATACTGCCCCTTGCGAGATTGGGTCGCTTGTGGTTAGTAGGCCTACAATTTTTTTTGGCTTTTTTGGATGGAGTCATAATATTTCTGCATATGCTGTGTTATTTTAACTGTATGTTATAACTTTACTGTTTATCTCTTGTAATTAGTAGGAGAAGGCCAACCCATGGAAATATATACTTTCATGTGGAACTATATTTTTTGCATGGAAGTTAAGTTTTCAGATTCGTGCCAATATTAGTGCATCTTATATTAACCCTCGCAGAGTATATAATTCCATTGATGACTTTCTAAAATTTAAAAAATAGCCATATTTGCATGACTTTATTTGTTTCTAGAACTAGCTGGGGACCGATTGTATAAAGAACTAGTCAGAGTTAATTACAGTTGAGAAGTGAGAAATAAACTAAATCAGAATCACGAGTTAACTAATAGACAGATTTAGATCGAGGACGCGGACGTCAAAGACGACGCGAAAGTTGTGCCCATATGTATGGATATGCCACACAATTTTGACGCCATTTGCACGTCGTCTTTGACGTCCGCGTTCTCGATCTAAATCTGTCTATTATTTATGAGCAAGGTAATTGTTTAGAGGTCATCTAGAAGTTATAGAGTTACTATATACCATGCACATCAACTCCTGCATGGGCACATCATGTCTGATTCTGAAAGAAATATTTATTAATTTCATATCATATAGTTATAATAAAGAGCAGTCTAAGTAGTTGAGAATATCAGTTTAACTATGAGTTTGTAATTTAAATACATGAAAGAGTATATGTAGAGGTTTTTCATCGTCATTAATGATCCAAAGATTGAATAATTGAATACAAACTATAATTAACACATGCAATAAAACACGTTTCGTTTTTTTTGTCGGAGAATAGGTGTTTTGGAGAGAAGTACTCTGTGTTCATGTCAAACGACATCCCTCCTCATCGTCATGCATGCCAGACATTCCAACTCTCCCGATTTTACCGGGAGTCTCCCGAAAATTCATGCAATCTCCTGGTCTCCCGATTTTTAAAAATTCTCCAGATTTTTCAGAATATTCAGGAAATATAGTAAAAAAATCATAATTACATACTGTTTTTAGCAACATAATAGTCTGTCTTGACCTTTTTATGAAGTTCCTTAATGGCAATTTATAGGATCACTTATAACAACTTCTTCCCAAAATGCAGGAAACGCCATTTCAGAAGACTTAATTTTTGTTATTTTTTCCCAGAAGAACTAGATTTCAATTCACTGAACAGTCTCCCTAACCATTTCAATTCACTGAACAGTCTCCCTTACCTCCAGTAGTTTGAATATCTGCATGCACATATGCATGCATGTAATACTGTAATGAACTGATAGCTTGTCAAGGGAAGCGACCCCCTGACGTATCTGATCAAGAGCACACTTGGACAGTTCCTAACCTGTCCACTTGGGCAGTCGACCTAACCTGTCTAAGGTCCAATCCACAGAACCGCTTAGACAGTCCATATTAATATTCATATGTGACGTTACTATATAGTCTATGGGAAATGAAGTTGGCATATTGGAATAGTTCTCCAAGAATCCCAAAGTTTATTTATTTATTACACCAGTAACAATAACATTGAACCCCAGGTCACAGAACACTCTTTTGGGCGTTTTGCGGAAAATTGCTATTGCGCGCGGCTCAATATCAGTCCGATTTTCATCAATTTTCACCAAATGTTCTCGACGTAGTGCATGCAAAATATGGTAAAGTTGTAAAATTGACAAACAATATAATAATATAAGAATTATTCAGGAAAATCTTAAATCGCGGTACGTTTACGCTTTTGAGTTATGTTCCTGCTGGTTTTACGATATATTTATGAAAATATAATTTTTATACAGTAAAGTTCTAAAAAATTGTGTTCGGAAATTTTTGTTTATTTCGTCATTCCGCTGATATGGCAATTTCTTTGACGACTGCAATATATTTCTGAATCGTTTGAGTGAATTGCTCCTTATTATTAAAATATCTGGCAAAATTAGAAAAACGCCGAAGACAATTTTGAAACTGACGTCTGTAGCTATGTCCTGTGAAAATGTGAGAAAAACTCGTTTAAACCCGCAGGAGAACAACTCGTTTGAAAATCAGTAATTGCGTAAAATTCTTCGGGAGAAAATTGAATTTGAATATTACATTTTCAATGTTTTTCTTATTACAGCGAAAATTAATGTATTTTATTAAATAACTCTGCGAGTTTTCAACATTTTTCGTTCAAACTTGGTCAGATAGTAGAACCAGTCTATAATGCTTTCACGGAACCAGTAAAAACAATTTAGGCAAAAGTAACACTCAAAGGTGTTCTGTAACCTTAAAAAACTATGTTGAGTTCTTATACAGATACCATATAATTATAAACAATTTTGTCTTTCCTGCAACTTGCACGCCATGTCTGCATTCTTTGGCATCTTTCACTCCTGTTTACAGTATTATTTTCTTGCTATATTTCTGCATGCAGAAGAAGTTTATAAGTCAGGGTTTGGTCTAAGAAGATCTCCAAAATGTGTAGCTTTACTTCCAACAAATGCTTCATATTTGTTCACCATCTCGTCATACGACAACACATGATCCTAATGAGTAATGAAACAAATTAAAGCAATAGTTAAAATAAGTATCCTGCAAATTTCTATACATTGGACAGACTGAGTTATGTATTCAAAGAACTACGACGTATATTTTGAAAGTTCCCAAAACATTTTATACTTGTCGTCAAACATTTGGTTCACCTGGAATAAAGTGTACATTCCTTATTACAGCACAGATAGTTTCATGTAATTCGACCTAAGAATGCAAAGTTTTCCGATGCGAAATTGTATACCATGTGCTGAAGAAAGCAAGGAAACGAGAAGGAAACGAGAAAGATGCATAATTGTACCCTAGCTATATATAATTAAACAATATTTGTATTTAGTGGTGAATAAAAGTATCATCCAGCGCTCAGTCCTATAAGATGCATAAATGCATTAACTTTAACAAATGGTTTATAAGTATAGGTAATAATATGGTTTCACTTTCGAGTACAATTTTGGAAAAAACATGCAGGAAAGAGTGTTTTAAAGACGATCAAAATTGCACGAGAAACCATACTATTAGTTGTTAAATAATAATATAGGCCTACATGAAAAAATATGCAATCACCATGCGTGCGTAGGTCACATGCGAAATAGTTAATTTTAATATAGCTATAGTAAGTAATTTTAATAGAAAGTCTACTAAAAACGCCAGCCATTAATTTTTTGTCATTTGTAAATGTTTAGGTTTTTGTGTTATTTTCTGCTATATAGAAATGGCTATATCTTATAGTCAATGAAATTTGCCCTGTGTTTCATTTTTTGGCACTGTATTTCGAAAACATTGCACTGCTCGTAGCCAATCGGAATTGAGAAATTATTTGATGTATATTATTATAAAAGAAATGGACTCCAGAATAAAACTGATAGATATATGGTTAAAACTATATTGAACTTACAACATGCGTTAAAATTTGCTCCATGGTTGCAGGGACAATTTTTCGAACACTATGACATGTTTATCATTAATTAGAAATCTCATTTGTTTTATTTCAACGCATGGGTATAAGCAAACTTTGAAATAGCCCCCAAAAACCCACTGATAAAAAACTCTATAATTTATAAGGAATGAATTGTATATTAATAATTAATGCAGCCTTAATTACCATATTTCCGTCTGCCTGACTCAGAAGATGCATGGCTTCGTTACTGATAGTGTTTGCTTCATTGGGAACAACCCACGGAATCAATTCTTCCTAGAAAAGGCGAAAAATTGTTATTCAATTATAATTAAACGGCATCAAAATTCCAATGAAGTCACATCACTAACCGATAGCAATTGTGATTATATATATCGAGATAGACTGAAGTACTTTAAGATTCTAGCAATGCCCATTATTCATTAATTATTAAAAAATTAAATTTTATCATAAAAGTATAAGTTAATAATAACGAACACAACTAACGAGCAGAAGCAAAAGCCATTTACTGAAAACTTAATTACATTGTATAAAACATTCTGATCAATATAGTTACTGTCGATTACACATTTACACTTCAAGGAGTGATCGCCCAATTTATCTTACCCGCACACTTATGATACACGTGTTAAAAGACCTAAACCCTACGATTCGGCTTCGGAGGATGAGGAAAACTGGAAGCCTCAGGAAAACTGGAGGCCTTGATAATTCTCGATATCATACGAAAACCGAATTCAATAATTGTGTTATTATATATTCAAAAGCTAGAAAGAAAGCAAAGCCATTTTGTTTACGCTTTTAAATAAATTCGCGCGCTTTTATAGCAAACAATGGACCGTGCCGGGGCTTGGTAACCACAGCGTGCAACAATACTTCTTTTGAGTTCAAAAAGTATTATTGCACGCTGATGGCGTCATCAGCTGAAATAATGCAACGGCTTCAAGATACCGATAATTATCCGACGTGTTTTGACCATATAATAAAGTAAATTATTATATAGCAAATGTCAAAGTTCAATTTTCTTGCTTGCCGATTGGACAAAACTGTATGAGACGTGGCGGACACAAAATGTCATATTCACTGCATGCTTTGGTGAGGGGGCAATCGGACAACAATCAAACAACTGTTGACTAGTCACAGTCAATAATAAAACCGAAAGTGAGGCGCGAGCTGCTCGCGTCTGCCGGTCGATTTGCAAGTCGTTCAGAAGTAGATTTTTATCTATTATTAAAATTAAGAGATACGGATTTAATTTAATACCAGGTTAATTATTGAGACTTTTACGCTGGCTATGTAATAAAACACTTATTTGCCGAGACCTCTAGAAAACAGCGTGTTTTATGGCCCCTCGACCGTCTTTGTTGGCCAAAGCGAACGACAGTCTCGGGGCCACAAAACACGCTGTTTCCCTCGGTTTCAGTAAATAAGTGATAATTATTCCAGCCTTACTACGTCTGGATGGATTAATTGGTTATGGCTTAATTAATTCCGCGTTCTAGCCGTATACAACAACCTCGCAAGCCATGCAGGCTCTCTTCTTCCGCTTCCCTCCCAAACACGCGTTTTTGTGAGATTGCTGTATACAATTGGCAAATATATGTACCAGTCAACAAACCTTGTTCAATTTCCCATCTTTATTTGTATCCAATTGAGTGAAGTGACTTGCAACTCCATTGACGAGAGATTCACTCAGCTTCCCATGAGAATCACCTGTACAAATTGATTTAAAAATCAGTTAAAACACAAGTTACTTAATAAAGCGAAATTGATATTATACTTTTGGGATCAATTTTCAAACCAGCAAGTAGCGATCTAAATATCTTTGCTAACCTGCGAATTCTTTCAGTGAAATTTCACCATCATTATTTGTGTCCAAAGCTTCGAGGTTTTCCTTCAAAATAAAGAATGAAAACATATAAACCATTTGATGTTTATGAGTTCACGACAATAATTATGAGGTTTAATATCGGAAACGTCGACTTTTGAGCGCAAAACATACAATTGGACGACATGCAGTCGTGCATATTTACAGACTGGGCATTGGAAGTTGTCTTTTGCAAAATACTACGAACAAATACAAGCATTAAGCATTTTTATCCCACAATTTCCCTCTCTTTAAAGCCCTACCCACTTGATGGCATTAAAACAGTTGGATAATAAATTTATTTTGGGTGCGTCATACCACTCATACGATATAGGAATGAGAAATAAATACGCCCGTTTCGCGTTACTTTTCGACGTTTTGCGGTTGCGAATTTTGATTTTTAGAGGTCAGTGTTGAATTAGCTGTATACTTCTTACACGATGTTATCTGAATGGTATATGTACTTGTTTATTTACCTCAGCGACGACGTCCGTCATCAGAGAACTCTCTTCAGGATGTAAGAAAAATGTTAATTCCTCCCTACTTAAAAGACCATCGCCGTTCATATCAGCTTTCTATAAAATGATTGAAACTTTCATTACCACTCGGGAGATATTGATTTCAGTAGACCAAATTCAATAATGTTTAGCGGGGAAAATTCACCGAGACGAGGTTTCCCCGATAATCACCGAGCCTGAAGCAAATAATTGTTTTAGTATTTTTACACAAGTCTTTTGTGATTTTTGGAACTGAATTTATTTTATTTCGCTTATTTCTTTATCAGTAACTTCCACAAAACGGCTAGCCGCCATTTTTCAAATTTTGGTTTTGTTATATTTTCCTGCAGGTGAATATAACAGCTTAATACGCCAATTTTGACCAATCAACTTGTAGGATATGTTATATTGACTTGTGCAAAAATACTAAGAAACAGTTATTTCCTGGTCGGGTACTAATTACACTGGATATCTGTATTTGTCTTTTGTGTTATTGACAAGGCAACAGGCCATTCGCAGTTTAAGTGCAAAAATTAAACTAAAGTTCCAGGAAAAAACTTGTTAAATAATTAATAATAGTATATATGCACATACTGTATACATTATATACCTACGGTATATTATCCAGGTCACTCCCCATCAGGGCTTTTCAGTGACCGATTACATCAAGTGTCATGAGCTTACTAATATTACCTACTCAGCTTAGATTATTTATGTTTACAACAATTATGATAATTAGTCTACTTTCCTAACTGTCTTGATCCTAACCCACCCTGTCAACTTTCGCTGTGGGAGGAAACCGGAGCGTCCGGAAAAAAGCTACAACGTTCGGCAAAGCGTTGGCAGACTCTTTTCACATGAGGTCACGCGAGAATCGAATCCACGACTTCAGAAAGGCACTAGCTCTGAGGACTGCCTCATCGAAGCTCCATATATATATACGAAGCCCCGTGCATGTCGTGTGCAAGAAATGAATTGACATACGCTGTTGAATAAGTAAAGCACGAAGTTCTGCATTGGATACTAACAAATGATAGTAGTGTTGTAGCTACCGTATGGATTTTCCCGCCTTGCGCATGCGCAGTGGACGCATTTTGGCATGGCAAATAGGGCGGCCATGTTGTTTGTTTAGTTTTTGCTTAGTCGTAGAACCAAACGGTTCTAAACGTAATAGTAAAGGTACAAGTAAAAGTAAACGTAAAATTTGATAATTTTAACGTAAGATTTGTATAATGTGACGTTTGTTTCAAATGTATGATGATTTTATTCAACATCAGGTGCTATAGTCGGACTATAGTAACAGTTTAGAACCGTATTTCTACGAGTTTGGATCGCTATTTGGACTAGTCTATTTGGAGTGTACATTTGTGGCAAGTACAAGTTTATTGGATTGTATTTCTGGAAAGTTTAAGTGTGTATTGATCGTCAGAGTCGGAGAATTTGAATTATACGGTATCTTCTCGTTAGGAACGGGTTAGTTTGAGTATATTTTCTCGACAAAGACGGTGTATTTCAAGTATATTTATATCGTCAGGGACGGTGCATTTGAACTGTATTTTCTCGTTAGGAACGGGTTATTTTGGGATTATATTTCACTTCAAGATCTGGTTTATATTCAAGTATACTTTATCGTCAGGGACGGTGCATTTGAACTGTGTTTTCTCGTTAGGAACGGGTTATTTTGGATTATATTTCACTTCGAGATCTGGTTTATATTCAAGTATACTTTATCGTCAGGGACGGTGCATTTGAACTGTGTTTTCTCGTTAGGAACGGGTTTATATTTTGGATTATATTTCACTTCAAGATCTGGTTTATTTAAAAGTATATTTATATCGTCAGGGACGGTGCATTTGAACTGTGTTTTCTCATCAGGAACGAGTTATTTTGGATTATATTTCACTTCGAGATCTGGTTTATATTCAAGTATATTTTATCGTCAGGGACGGTGCCTTGGAACTATATTTTATCGTTAGAACGGTTATATCTGACTATACTTACTCACCGGCGATCTGGTTATTGTAAAGTATATTGATCATCAAAGACATATATCTTCTCGTTAGGAACGAGTATTTTGGATTAAATTTCACCTGAAGGTCTATATTTCACTTGAAGGATAATTTATATCGTCTGGGACAGTGTATTTGTATTATACAGGGTATTCTTGTTTGAACAGAATATTGGAGTGTATATATTGTCAAGGACGGTGAGTTTGGACTATATTTATTGTCAGGGACGGGGAATATAAGTTGTTAATTTTATTCAGGAACATATGTTTCTGGGTACATTTGTGTTATAACTTTATAACTGATACCGCATATATGATCAACAGTAATGTCTGTGCGATCGTGGCCAACAGCACTTGATAGGGAACCAACTGAGGATAACCCAGCCAGGTCCGAGCCTGGACAAGGATGCATTGAAGAAACATGGATAGGTGTTCGGTTAGAAAAAGAAGAAATGGAAAAGGAGAAGATAAATGCTTTGTTTAAGACTCGTATACACTTAATGAACACCCTCACAGAGACGAAAGGATGGATACAGGAAGCGATTTATGCTGGTGAAACAGTGGATAATATCAAGACAAATAAAGAGCATTACGATGAATGTTGGAGAGAATTTGTCAGCAAGCACGAACAATACATGGAGTTACTCGTGAGCGAAGAGGAAAAGGATATTGCAAGTCGAAGTTATAAAGAACTGATGACTAAAAAAATGCATTTGGATGAAATGGTGATGTCTTTACGAAGGAGACTAATGCTAGCGTCAAGAAAAAAGGGAGAAGATGCTAGTTCATTCTCGGGAAAATCAAGGCGAACCTTGGCAAGTAAGTCAAGTCACAGTTCAAAATTCTCAACTGTGTCAAAAAGGAAAGAACAGTTAGCGCTCGCTCAGTTGAAGAGAAGCCAACTACTGAAACAGCACGAACTCGAACGAAGAATGACAGAGTTGAATTTCGAGAAAGAATATATGGAAGCCCGAATGGAAGAGGAACGAGCAATCGTAAGTTTGAATGTTTATGAGAAAGAATCAGATAACAATTCTGAGCATGAAAATGTTAACAAAAACACACTTTCAATGAATCAACAAGGGCAAGGACTATCACCCCTTTCACAACCGTATGTACCACAAGAGCAAATAGTACAAGGGACTAATATATCTTCACCCCAAGTTTCTAAGGTATATTCACCCGAAAGGCATGCTGAACAGTACAATGTGCCATTGCAACTGACACAGACATACCCTCAACAAGAACAAGCCAATGGAGCAAGTTTGTTGGAGTTTTCCAGGCACTTAGAGGTTGCAGATAGAACGTTGACAAGTATGGGGCCTGAATATGAAAGTGAGTTGAATCATGTCAACACCTTGCGAGAGTTGACTCGGAAGCTGCCATTATTTCTGCGAGTAAAATGGACAGAGCGTGCTGGTACGACGATTGAATCTGGCTCTAGACCCAAGTTTAAAGATTTCCTCCACTTCGTGAAGAAAAGAGCAACGTTTGTAAACAATGAGTTTGGGGAAGATCTTTGTGCGAGTCTTGTTAAACCGAAGGAAAATGTGAGGAGAAAAGATGGATCGAGAGAACCCTCCCGAAGATCATCTTTATTTGCATCCGGCTTGGATAATCGACAGAGTCATAAGAACGGAAGTGGGAATTCGATACGTTGCACGATGTGTTCTGGCAACCATAGAATTTGGAGATGCGATAAGTTCAAGAAACTTTCCTATCAAGAAAAGAAGAAAGTTGTGCGACAACGAGAACTTTGTCTTAAGTGTCTGAGTGAAGGTCATTATGCGAGAAAATGTCCTAAAATTCATTTTAAATGTCTGGTAGAAGGATGCAGTAAAGGACATAACACATTGTTACACCCACCGCAACCTGAAGCTGCTGTTAAGGAAGCAAAGGAAGACCAGAAACCTCCAGACCAAATTGAAACAACTGGCGGAACAGGAGAACAAGAAGTGAAAGTAACAGTCGCAACTGGGGCCGGCGAAAGAGTGTGCTTAAGTGTTGTTCCTCTTAAAGTACGAGCAAAGGGAAGTAATCAACCCGCCATTAGAGCTTATGCACTCTTAGACAGTGGATCTGAAGTTACGCTTTGCCATGAACGTTTGAAGAAACAACTTGCAGCAAGTGGAAGGAAGCTGGACTTCACATTGTCAGGCATGACCGGATCGACCAAAGTAAGAAGTGAATTGATAGACATTGAGGTGGCCTCACTGGATGGTGAGACACTGATCGAGTTGTCAAACGTTAGAACTGTCAATCAAATGCCGATCTCGGAAGCCTGCATTGCAAAGAAAGGAATCGTTCGAAGTTGGTCTCATTTACGTGATCTGCCATTACAAGAGTTGGAAACTAGAGATGTTATGTTGGTCATTGGACTTCAAGAGAACCCTTCCATCTTTTTGCCTTTGGAATATCGATCTGGAGAAGAAAGAGATCCTGTGGCAATCAGATACAGTTTGGGTTGGACGGTGATTGGGCCCGTTGGTGAAAAAATGGATGGCATGTGTGCGACATCAAATTTTGCTAGAATGTCTGTCAACGCTGATGATCTTTCAACGGAAGATCATACGTTTGAAAGTCCGAAGGAAGCGAGGGAGTTCCTCACAGAAGACCGTGCCATGGAAGAAAATGAGCATGTAATGAAGGATAGAATTGAAGAAGTTAAAGAAGTTGAACGTGTTCAAGTTGATCGTGAAAACACGGATGAAGATCTAAAATACCAATTAGAAAGGCTGTGGAAAACAGACTTTGAAGGTTCTCTGGTAGAAACCAAGGTGTGCCCGTCGGTGGAAGATAAGAAAGCGCTACAAATGATGAAAAAAGCACTGAAGATAGTGGACGGTCATTTTCAAGTTGCTCTGCCATGGCGGAATAATCCACCATATTTGCCCAACAACAAGATGGTTGCAGAAAGACGGGGTTTGCTTCTGAAAAAACGCCTTCTCCGCGATGACGAACTGTTGAAAAAGTATCGGACAACGTTGAATGAGTACTTAGAAAAGGGTTACGCTGAGAAAATCCCTAAAGAGCAATTGGACATGGAGAACAGACCGATCTGGTATCTCCCACATCACCCGGTTACGCATCCCCTAAAGCCCGAAAAGGTTCGAGTGGTATATGATTGTGTAGCAAGTTATGGAAGAACTTCGTTGAATCAGCAGCTTTTGCAAGGTCCAGATCAAACAAATCAACTGACTGGCGTGCTTATCCGATTCCGAGAAGAATCTGTTGCAATGGTTGCAGATGTAGAAGCAATGTTCCACCAGGTCTTGGTGGAACCCCGCGACTGCGATGCATTGCATTTCTTATGGTGGCCGAGCGAAGATCTTTCTGGCGAGATGGAGGAATATAGAATGACAAGACATCTATTCGGGGCTACGTCTTCGCCTAGTGTTGCTAACTTCTGCTTGCGTAAAACAGCAGAGTTACATCAAGATGAATTTAACCCTGTGGCTATAGAGACGGTGAAACGTAATATGTATGTCGACGATTTGATGAAATCATCAAAGGAAACAAGCGAGGCGATAGGCTTAGTGAGTCAACTGCGCCATCTACTCGAAAAGGGTGGTTTTCGTCTCACAAAATGGTACAGTAATAGCAGAGAGGTGATGAAAACGATTCCCGAAACAGAAAGAACCAAATCTGTGAAAGATTTAGAATTGGACCGGCTGCCTACCGAAAGCGCTCTTAGTATCAAGTGGAATACCGAAGAAGATAAATTTGAGTGGGATGTCTCGGAGAAAATGTTGCAATTAGTAAACGAAGCTTCTGTCACTCGGCGAGCGATCGTGTCAGCTGTTTATTCACTCTTCGATCCTTTGGGGTTTATTGCACCCTACGTAATGAAAGCGAAGTTGTTGCTACAGATGTTATGTAGAAAGGGAGTTGGATGGGACGATCCACTTCAAGAAAACGAGAAGGCGCAATGGAAACGATGGTTGGCTGACCTTCCAAAGTTACAAGCAATACGTGTCGATCGCTGTTTCAAACCCGTTGGATTTGGCGTCGTCAAGGAAATACAGCTACACCTCTTCTCAGACGCCTCGCGACTTGGCTACTCGGCAGTTGCATACCTCCGTTTAGAAGATACCAATGAACAGATTCATTGCGCATATGTTATGGGAAAAGCTAGGCTTGCTCCCTTACGAGAGATTTCAATTCCAAGATTGGAACTAACCGCTGCAGTTATCTCCGTGAGACTTTCCAAGATCATACAAGAAGAGTTGGACCTGGAGATAGAAAGAATTTACTACTGGACAGATTCGATGTCTGTCCTGAAGTGCATTAACAACGAAAGCAAGAGATTCCACACCTTTGAATCCAACCGCCTGACAGTAATCCGCAGTGGTTCTGATCCCTCCCAGTGGATGTACGTGAATCGAGATGACAACCCTGCGACGACGGTTCCAAGGGAGTTAAATTGGACGCCATGATATCTAATGATCGGTGGCTAAATGGTCCTGAGTTTCTTTTGAAGGACGAAACACACTGGCCTACGATGGTTCAAGTCCCGGTATTGAAGTCTGATGACCCCGAAGTGAGAAAGGAAGCTCAGATTTACGCAACCACAGTACGATGTAACGTCTTGGAGATGCTGATCTCACATCACTCCAGCTGGTGGGAGTTGAAATGCTCGGTTGCACGGTTATGTACGCACAGTGAAAGTAAAGACCAGTTCGACAGTATCAACCCGAGCGAAACACCGAAGAAGGGGAGAGAACAAGATCAATACAACGATACTAACACGGCCTGTGGCGAAGTTGTGTTTGCTTGAAATGGACGGAGAGTAATCTGGCTAGGACTATGAATGAGCATGTTGAAGTAAACAGTGAAATTTGACAATTTATATTATATTTGTGTTAGAGGTTAAGAACGGTAGCCTTCATGGAGTTAGTAAATGGACTATTAGTATATGCCCATTTAGGGGCCGGTGTAGCTACCGTATGGATTTTCCCGCCTTGCGCATGCGCAGTGGACGCATTTTGGCATGGCAATTAGGGCGGCCATGTTGTTTGTTTAGTTTTTGCTTAGTCGTAGAACCAAACGGTTCTAAACGTAATAGTAAAGGTACAGTAAAAGTAAACGTAAAATTTGATAATTTTAACGTAAGATTTGTATAATGTGACGTTTGTTTCAAATATATGATAATTTTATTCAACATCAGGTGCTATAGTCGGACTATAGTAACAAGTGTCTTTCTTATGCGCGTGATGATGTAGCAAAAAATATTATCTAATATAGGATATTATCTTACGTCAAAGCGGCGTTCATCTGACTTCAACTGCTGTTTCTTCGGAAGATTGTTTCCGGTGAACATTGCGATGTATTCACTCCAGGATACATGCTCGTCTTTATTTGTGTCCCATTTCTTCAAACGATCATTTGTGTTCTTCAGAGAATATCTTTTCATGTTTCCTTCAATCCAGTTTTCAATTTCTTGGGCAGTGATCTTGCCATCTTTATTAACATCTATTTTTTTCGCAATTTCCCTACGAAAAGATTTTTAGAAAAAATCGTCCGTGTGAACGTAGAATATACAGATAATTAAGAATTGAGTGAAGCTGAGCAGGATATCAGAATTATTCAGACCGAGGTTAGCGTTATATGCCGAAACGAAGCTGAGGCAGATAACACGGATCGAGATCTGGATAATTCTGATATCATGCGTATAAGCCGAATTCAATAATTCTTTTATCATTCAGAATCTTTAAATTTTCAGAATCTTTGTCTTGAACTATTTTTTTTCAATTTGCTCTGTTGAAACCGAAGCAAAACGAGCAGAAGCAGCAAAAGCCATTGTCAAAACAAAATAATTTTGTTTTTAATTCCCGCTCTTTTCCAATTAATCATGCAAAATACCGATGCAAAAATACGCGGGCACCTACAGATACGATATTTATTTGTCATTTTCACATGCAGATACGAGACTTTATTTGTCATGTTCATGTCTGTACCGAGATACGGCCGAAAATTATCTGTAGGCTTTCAATCAATAAGAATACGAGAAAAGAGTACAATTAATAATAATCCAATTCAGTCGAACCTTTCCGCCTTACGGGTGTTTGTCTAATATGAAAATCTCTCTAATGCGGGTTATTTTCTAATACTGACACCCGGAGATAGATAGATTATTTAATAAGTTACCTTGCAGTTTTACACTGAATTGCGCAACTTTTACAAAAAATTTACAACTTAACTACTTTACTAACTAAAATTTCTTTAAGAGTCAAAGTCTTATTTTAAAAGTTATAAAATCTATATTGTT